>JANEYF010003247.1:0-22500 GCA_029963845.1 Rhamnusium bicolor | reverse complement strand
AAATGATTAAAACGTATTATCAAAACCCTTTAGAGATTCTTTAGTAAGTAATTATGAAAACGGGGCAGTAGAAATGAGTTTCATTAAATTATATGAATAATCCCTCAATGTAATATCTCATAATTCATTTTAAAATATCTCTATAAAAAAGTATGTTAAAATAATGAATTTTTTTCATATCTAAAATAACAAAGTTGATGCTACTTCCTGGAAAACTGAAAGTGATATTAAATTGCTATATAGGTCAAAATATGCCAAATCAAAAATGCAAATCGACGAGTCCAGTGTTTTCGCAAAAAAAATTGGTATGATTTTAGCCAATTTGTTTTCTTCTTATTTTTGTAAATTCATAATTCATATTCATAATAAATATATCTATAAGGGGTTTACTGAAAACGGTCTTTTAACATCTATCCAAATCCGTAGAAACATATGGGATGTTGTATTAAAAATATCCGGATAACCGGTAGAGATTTTGGGTCAAAAAATGCAAATCGACGGGTCTGAGCGTTTCTAGTATGATTTTATCGAATTTGTTCCTTTCTTCATGAACGCACTATATATTATTAACAGTTCAAGCAATTGACCTAATTGATAACAAAAGTTATTAGAGACCAGTAAATATTTTTCTCAGGAAAAATCGTACATTTATAAGTAGAATCACTTCACCATGAACTTGCTGAAGATGATTTTGACTGAAATTTAAAACTATTCGATAGAAGTATGTTATTTTCTGAAGCAAATTTTTATTTGAATGAGCTGATTTCTCGATTTTACAAACTAGTAAATATTTTAATTGCTATACAGAATATATTATCACATTTATTACCTTATTTTACTTTTCAAACTGATTTACAGTAATAAAAGTGAAAAAAGATATCATTGAATCAAATAGAAAAAATTCCCTCTGTTTTACAAAACAATTAAAATTTTCAATACTAATATTCATAGATATAAGTAGGTACTGCTACTTCACCAGTTCAACATAATATGATCTCACTTAATTGAACTATGCAGAGTATCACTAAAGACATGTGACACCCACGTCCGACAGCCTAAGTACAGCTTGCTGAAGTCAAAGTCAGCCAATTAAATCCAATATACCCTATAGTCGGACCGGTATAAGATTGCTACTTTCTTCTTAAAGAGTCAAAGCCATAAATAGTTTTATTCGTTTCAATCATCAACAGACCAGTTGTGCATAGGTATACACCAGTGGCGGTTCGTGGGTCAAGAGATAAGGAGGTCAATTAGAAAAGTTTCTATGGTAAGTATAGCTAAAGAAGATAACCTTTCCTGACCCATGGTATTTCTTAAAAATGTCTTTATTCTTTTTAAGGTGAAAAACAACGTTCACTTTCGACGGTAGTCATAGGAAGATTAAAGAAGATTTTTAACGGTTTGACACTTTCAGAAATAGTATTGCACAAATTATTGTTAATAAAAAGCTGTAACAAAGCAACTGCACCTTCACTATTGGAAAAATCTTCTCGGTTATATAATACTTCTAATTCAGTTTTAAGTTTCAAATGATTTATGACTGGATACTCGTTTTAACTAATTTAAACATATCTTGCGGAAAACTTTTTTTACAATCTTTAAATCGATCTGCGTGAAATAACTGAGACACTGGTAAATGATTACTGAAGCCAAACCTGTTTTTGATCTCAGATGTAATTATATCACAAACTTCTAATGAAATTCTCCTTTTTGATTCTTCCGTTTTACATCTCTGGGCAGACTGCATGGATGTCTCATCCAAATAGGTATTCAAAATTTTATTTCTGATGTCTTCAATTTTACTATTAAAAACGCCAATACACTTATTTACTGTTATGACATCGATATTACATTTTTGTAATTGATTGAAAAATATATCACAATGAGGCATAACTAAATGAAAAAAATTTAACCTGTAAAGAAAATTTTCATTTTGTAAGCAGTTTTTTAAACCAATAGCTTGGTTTAGAGTGTTGTTTTCTGATTCATTATCAATGATTTTTTCTAATAATTCTGTTCGATAGGTATAAACAGTCTCTATGTACTTTGTATTAAAATTCCATCGTGTTGGAGCCACTTTAGATAATCTCACCTTAACAACATTATCTAACACGGCTGTTCTTTTTGGCGATTTTCCAAAGAATGAAGAAAAAGCTATGTAAATTAGCAAAAAAAAATGTTATGCTTTTATCCTGACTTCATGCTTTTTGTAAAATTAAATTTAGTTGATGAGCGTAACAATGAATAAAATTTGCTGAAGCATAACTTTTTTTAATTAAAAATACCTATTATCTTCTTATTTCTTATCAAGAGATGTTTGCTTTATCGTCATATTAGGTTTTGGACGGCCATCACCTTTGAATTTCACTCGGTCTTCATAAACCAACTTATATCCATCTTTCAGTTTTAATACATTTTGTACAACACTCATATTTAATAGTAAACACCAAAAACACTGTTTTACTTAATTTCACGACAAGTAGAGATTTACTAATAAAATGTTCACAAATAAAAACATTAAAAACAACGCGACAGAATTTACCGACCAACACGTACCTAGTCAGCATTAAGACTGCTAGTGCTCTACTAAACTTGGTGCGTTATTCCCTGGGACATTGTCCCCGCCAGTGTTTTCTGTCTCTTTTGCATTCTGACGATTCGCGCATAAGTCTATTTCACTTTAATTCGTTGTAGATTTGGTCCGTAGCTAGCTTTGAGGACAAGTTGTGGATTGACCCAAGATTTTTAAATTCTGTAAATGAATAATGTAATGAATATGAATGTAGAGGCTCGGTGCTCGAAGGGGATTCGAAATTCTGCGATCTAGATATTTGAATAGTATTGTGCATAGAATGAACTAGAAACTTTAATATATTTTTTAAGAATATTAAAAATATAATATATATATTATATATTTTTAAACTTCAGAAACTTAATAGCTCTATTTATTATTTGTATGTGGGAGGTCATTGACCAAATGACCCTATAGAAGAACCGCCAGTGGTATACACATAAGCAACTTATTTACAACTACTTTATTGGATGATTGTGGCGTAGGATTAGTGAAAAGTGAATCTCAAACAGTAAGTGAATATATTTTTTGTTCTTTTATTTTAAAATTCATTGAACTATTTATTTCGTGTTTTCTATTATTTCTATTATTCCTGCGGCCCTGATATAGACAATGGATGTACGTAAACTGGACAAGACCTAAAAAGAAAATATATTGCCGAAAAATTATAAATAAATTCTTATTTTTACGTTTTCCTTACAAGTTTACTTAAAGCAGTCGAAGTGGTAACACGTATCCTAACCGTGAATTTTTTTATTCAAAAATGTTCATATAAAACAATCACGAATCAATCGAAACCAAAACATTTAACTCGAGATTATCGTAAGTTTATACTAAAGGTGAAAAATTATTTCACCTAAGGAAAGGAAACGGTGGACCCTTGTTACCTGTCGAAAAACGAACGAACGATGACCTGTTCTGGAATTTAGAAGGGTATTGTAATTTGTATCACACTGTTTGAGTACCGCGGACAATTGAACAGAATAAACATTATTTATGGCTTTGACACTTTAAGACAAAAAGTTGCAACCTTATAGCTGCCGAACTATAGTGACTGGTTTTGAATAAATTTCAAGAACTACTTCAAAATCTTCTAACCTAATTATTTATATAATAAAACATAACTTTTTTTAGTTTTCGACGATTTTTGATATCTTATAATGACAATCGACTTATAAGAAGTTAAATATTGAATGTATTATCTAATTACTAAAACTTTGGCAAAATTATTCCTCGAATGATGCTTAATTTTTCAACATTTAACGTGCCTCTTTTCATTAAAAATTGGATTCTACATACGAGTTTGTGATTAAAAATTCAGTAAAATGATTAACAAAAAGTTATGAGTCAAGACGTCAGGATAAAGAGGCCTACAGTGGACGCATAAGGTCTGTCCAGGCCCAGGCGAAAATTATTTCTGAAATAATTTTTGATTCGAAGCGCATGCACTTCTTTGCGCTTCAGTACCTTCAAACCAGGTAGGGATATGCGTGTCACAGTAGTTGTGTAGCAGTGTAGTGAATAACAACGATTTTATAACATATTTTGGTCTCTCAGGCCCGACGCGCGCGTCTTGTAAGTATTTTCTCCGATCTGCTAGAAATCCATTATCTATAATATGACCGTTTATTTGACAGAACAATGGATGACTATGCAAGAGAAGTAGAAAGGTTGACACAGATGTATAGAAGAAGTCGGCACAGATGAAGAAAATTTTTCGGATTCCGATGATTTCGTGGCTGACCCACAATATGAAGAAGTTAGTATCATCAATCTGAAAGCGGACAGGAATTAGAGGAGGATGAATTATATGAGGAGTTACTTGTTGAGTCTAGTGCTAGTGAACGTGACCATTTGCAATTCGAAGCAAAGGATGGCACAAAGTGGAGAAAAATGTGTTTCCCAAAAATTGTTCGAACAAGACAAGACAACATAATTGTGAGACTTCCTGGAGTTACTGGTCTTGCGAAAAATGCTGCATCTCCACGAGAATGTTGGAACCTTTTTTCGATGAAGATATCATGAAAGGATTAGTACAATGTACAAATGCATATATTGAAGGTATATCTCACAAGTATACACATTAATCTGATGCGAGTTCAACAAATATACCAGAATTGAGAGCTCGTTTTGGCTTACTCTACCTAGCTGGGGTATATCATGGGGGCAGAACATCTGTTTATGAATTTTGGTCTAATGATGGTATAGGTTTGGATATATTTCCAACTACAATGGCACTCAAAAGATTCCGTTTTTTAATGCGATGTTTGCGAATGGATGATATTCGGACAAGGGAAGAACGCAAAACTCAGGATAACCTAGCACCAGCAAGGAAAATATTTCAAGATATAGTGACAAACTGTCAGAAACACTACACAATAGGCAAATATGCTACCCTTGATGAAATGCTATTGGCATTCAGAGGACGATGCAGGTTTAGAATGTATATCCCAAATAAGCCGGCACGACACGGAATAAAAGTTTTCTCATTAGTTGACTCGCGCACATTCTATACTTACAATGGAGGTTTATTGTGGTAAACAGCCTCCAGGTCCATTTTTCGTAAGCAATAGTTCTTCCGCCATAGTAGATAGGCTGTGCTCACCACTATCAAAATCTAGAAGAAATATTACCATGGACAATTGATTTACTTCCGTTGAAGCTGCTCATAATTTATTGAAAAATCATCAGCTGACAATTGTTGGAACATTACGACGAGATAAGAGACAAATACCGAAAGAGTTTTTTACAAGAAGGCCAGCAAAGTCGAGCATGTTTGGTTTTACTAAGGATATGACCATCGATTCGTATGTTCCAAAAAAAATAAGCAGGTTATTCTATTATCAACACTACACCATGATGATTACATTGATCCGAAATCTGGCGAAGAGACCAAGCCTGAGATAATAACATTTTACAACTCAACAAAATGTGGAATTGATACTGCCGATCAACTTTCTGCAAAATATAATGTTGCTAGAAATACACAGTACATGGTAATCCTATATGGACTCCTCAACATCGCTGGAATAAATGCTTTTGTCATATATAAAACCAATTCAAATGGCGTGAATGCGAAAGTTCCACGAAGAATATTTCTAAAACAACTTGGCAAAGAACTCTTGATGGATTATATGAAAACGAGAGTAAACTCCCAATACCTACCAAGAGAAATTCGACAGCTTGCAGCTAAAATTAGTGGCACTCAATTGGTAGAGCGTGCAGAACTAGTTGAAAATAAACGTGGAAGATGAGCTTACTGTAAAGATCGAGAAACAAGATACACTTACCGATTTTGCAGAAAATTTATATACCTGGAACATACTGTACCTGTTTGTCAAGAATGCGCAGCGAAATTTCCAGAATAAGTAATATACAGGGGGTTTATAGCAACGTTCCCAAAAATGCATATAATTTTTTTTTTACTTCTAATTTCCATTAAAACAACGGGAGAGATAATTTTCTTAGTTTAGTTTGTTAGATTGTATTTATATTAAAGATATATGTAACCCATTACCAGAAATATATGTATATTTTGGAAATTAAAATTTTATTTTTGGGTATGTCAGACCCAACGCGTTCTTTCGTGTAAAAATTAAAGACGCGTCCACTGTAGGGTTAAGTGGCATCCTATAGGAAAGGCAACAAAATATGTAATTTTCATCGTGTTTGCAGACCCAATAAATAAAGCCATGCCAAACAATTTAATTCAGTAGCTTCTGATATTTTTCCAAAAATAAATAATTTTGACAGTTATTAAGACTTCTTAAGAAAGCACTTCTTAATTATTGGGTTAAATCAGTCCATTATGCCCTCAGAAGCTTAAGCGATGTTTCATTACTTTAGGGACATCCTGTATATTATCAAATAGTAAATTATTGTATCATTGCAAATTAGTTATACATCGTTTGAATCAATCTACTCAACCTGCAAAAGAAAGTATTTAGATAATAATAGATAATAAATATGACTTACCTTCCCAACTCCCGTGACCTCTTTAACTCCTATCCTTCTAAGAAGAGCAGGAGGTACAGGTGGAGGACATCTCTGAAGAACACCACAAAATCCTGTGTTATCTACGTCGTCTGAATTGTATCTCTTTTTTCTGTGAGGTGACGATGACAGATTTAATTTTTGTGCAGCTCTGAAAAATAAAATGTTGATTTACAAAAAATAGTGTCAGAAGTACATATACATATTTTTGGGCAATATGTAGATTTTAGTGTAATAGGTGACATGGATTATTGTACGAGTTGATCTAATTGTAAGATATTTATTGAAATTTAATTATAACACATTTTTAATAAATTCAATGCCTGTGTTTATTCAGTGTGCCCCGATTGAGTTAGAAAATTTTAGAGTTTTTTTGCACGTTTGGAGGTTTATCCCTGCATATCTGCAAAGTAATTTTGGGTGTAATTTTAGCAAAATATCAGTAAGTTACTCGGATTGAAAAGCTATTACATTGAGTAGTTGTATACCGTATGGAGACCGTAAGCAAGGTAAATGGGAAAAACCAAATATGTAGAACAAGGACATATTGCTCTCATATAATACGTATGTTAGAAAAGGACAGAGATTTTGGGTGTATCTTATTCTTTATTCTTGCCGGCAGGTCGCTGGCCGGTCTCCCCCACTTTACATAATATTCGCATGAACAAACAAACAAACGGTGCTTCTCTTTATGGGTTCCTGTTACCACTAATTCAAATTTCGTTATTTACTATCAGTTTTTCTGTCCTTTTCTAACATACGTATGATATGACAGCAATCTGTCCTTGTTCCTCACATTTGGTTTCTCCCATTTACCTTGCTTATAGTCCCCAAACTGTATGTATTTTTATATATCCAATCCGATTTGTTCATTTATTCATTTCATTAATTCTAACCGAAAAATGTTTGACCAACCACTTGATTCTGACTTCTTCCAATAAGAACTTGCTGTCAGGAATATCGGTTCATCTTAATATTTCCTCCTCTTTTGGAAAAAATAGGTTCGTGGTACAATCTGAATGAAAGTCAATAGAATAATTAAATAGAAAATGACACCTACTTCACAGGACATAAATTATGATCAGGATTAGGATTATACTTCGCGGTAATATTTAAACTATGTATCACTGCTCATTCTTTATAGTCACTTCCATTCTGCTTCTTCATATTACATGCCCAAGATTTTAATATGGCACTAATTTCAGCAGAGAGTGTAGATTCGTTCAATCTGCATTTCTTTTCTGACTAAAAGTTTGTTAATTACCTCCAAACATAACCTCTCGGTTTTTTTTTGTATTTTTTTAGATTCTTTTCTGAATTTCTGCATCAATTTTACTTTCCAATTTGTCACCAGCCCTTTTTGAATTGCTTTCTGTATCAGAGGGCTATTTATTTCTCCATCATTCTTAAAGATATATTGCATATATTTCGAAACGAGCCAAATTTTACAAAATTTTCTAAATTAACAAAAGTTTATGTCACTATCAAAGCAACTACTTAATTTTAGGATGTGAGAAAGTCAAAATTTGACATGTAACCACACTAGTTATTAAACAAAAATTCGTTAAATAGCCCTCTGAATACTACGGTTTAAACAAAAACCGATTTTAAAAAAACCGGTTTTCGAATTCCAGTATTCCAAAAAACCGGTAAAACTGGTTTTCGAATGTTACAAGAAAAATGTTTATTAAAACTGTAAAAAAAATGTATTTATAGATATTAAAATTTTTCAGTTTATTTAATATTTACTACAAAAATAATCGGATATTTTTTCTTTTGAATAAAAGTATATATTTATTTTTGGGAAAATCCACAATTTATTTTAAATTGCATAATTAATATCATAATTAATTAATATCGTAATTCTTAAGAATGATCTTATTGTTATTTTACCTTAAATGCATTATTAAATTAAATTAATTAAACTAGAATTTATTACTTACAGGTTGAGTAATTTTTTTTATTAATTATCTTTTCACAATTTTTTTTCTCATACTTAACTATTTCTCTTATCGAGAAAAAATAGCATAACTTTTCGTATAACTCAAACCTTTTGGTTAAGTAGTTATTATTTGTCGGTAATTCTCTCCTCTAGAAAATTAACCGAGTTGTGATTTTTTTTAACTAATTCCATTAGTTGATTTTAGTTACTGTTTATACACAGTACTTAGTCAATTTTTTCTTTTGCCTTATTGTATTTTTTTTTTGTTCAATCGTTACTTCATCTATACATATTTTTCTGTATTTGTTGCTATAAATTTTGACTGGTAATTTTTCTTTTATGCACGAGACCGAGAAGAAGGTTCAACCATAAATCCCACCAGATAGGGTAATTATTTGCTTGTTGGAATAACCATTTAGACCAGCAGTAGCCGTTGTTCCCCTAGCAGTCTGCATCCAATATATCCTCACCAGAAAGCTGTCCGCCAGCAGTAGGTCGAGAAGGAACCAGGAGATCAAACTGGAGAGATTTCATCAGCCTAGTATTGATTAAGGTACTGTCTGTCTGTCTGTAAAATCGAGAAATTGCCAGGCCTTACCGTCGTACCAGTCAAAGTAAATTTTTGTAAATGTTGAGGTAGTCGCGGAGTGAAGAGAAAATATTTGTGATATTTTTTGTTTTGCTTAGCAATTTTGTTTTCTTGTTTTTGTTGAGTATTTTTTTGGCCCATCCGGCAAATTTTCAAACTTAATTTTTTTGTAAATAATTTTTCAATTTAATTTGTACTCTTATATCTATTACAGGTACAATTTTTGAATTCGTTGAAATATATTTGTTTTTCTCAAAACTCTCTGTTTTTTTATTTTTCTAAGAGGAAAGGGTCTGTTCTCACAGTCTCACTGAAATAAGTTTGGAGAAAGTTTGTTGGATTGATACCTGTAACTGATTAATATTTTTATTGAAAACATGGCGCCCATTTGTATCTTGTCTTTTAACCTGGTTAATACCGCATAAAAAATTAGTTACTGGGTTCAACCAACTTTCTAACTTCCACAATTTGTCTTTCTCAAAATATTTACTAAAAATGATACTTTCTTTATTTAAACTACAGTAATTTCTATTTGGCATTGTTGATTAATAAAGCTAAAAGCATATTTCATAATATCTATCAACATTTAACAACTGTCCTGACCTACGAACCCACCAGAATTACTGAGCAGCCGACAGGCAACATAAAAACAAGAACTAAGGGATGATGATCCAAATCGGAGGATACAATTTTGTAAAACACTGATGAATATATGCAATGGTGATCATCTTGTGATATAAAATATTATTTTCTCCAATGAATGCACTTTCAAATTAAATGGTGAAGTGAATCGTCAGAATTGTAGATACTGGGCAAAGAAAAACCCTCGATGGATGCGGGAGCAGCACACACATTATCGACAGAAGGTAAATGTGTGGGCGGGAATTGTAAGAAATAGAATCATTGGACCCTATTTTTTCGATGGAACTGTAAACGAACTGGCATATCTCAAATTTTCAATGGGCTATCTCATCGCAACTTTATTAAATTTATTCGTCAATAGAATTAATCCTGGAAATTTTGACGAAAGCCTATGGTACTAACAGGATGGTACGCCTCCCCATTATGCAGCAGACGTTCGAAGGTATCTTGACCAAATATTTCTGAATAGGTGGATTGGTAGACGTGGAGCCATCGAATGACAACAAAGGTGACCGGACCTCAATCCATTTGATTACTTTTTGTGGGGCAATCTAAAAAACTTAGTTTATAAAACTAAACCGGAATACATTGTTGAATTAAAAGAGAGAATTAGAACCGAAATAAACAACATTTCTCAGGAAACTATAAACAAGGTTCAGCAACAATTTATTCATGGTTTAAGGAACTGTCAGCTACAACAAGGAGTACAGTTCAAACATTTACTATAATTTTTTTTTATTATTAACTAACCGTTAGTTCTAGTGACTATTATTTGTTCAAACAAAACACTAGAAATTAGTAAATTCTTATATTCAAAATTGCCGTATCTTTGAACTTATCAATTTTAGACCATAAGTGTGATCATTTTTGGAATCAGTTGTTGATTCAGAATCCAAAAATGGATAAATACATAGGGTGTTCCATTTTAAAAAGTATATATGACGTCATAACGGAAACAGTGATGACGTCATAACCTGAGAAATAAAGGATAAGGTGCGCAATTGAAATTAGAAATCGACGTATCCGAGGATTTTTTCTAAATATATGTGGTTTAAGAAATAATGAATTTATTCCATACTTTCCGGACACAGTGTCTATGTATGATTTAAAGAAAAGTTCCTACAGAACAAGTAATTTGTTTGGGAAATTAATGACAAATTTACATTTACCCTTACTTTACACTCTCCACACTTAATTTCCTCTTCTGCCTAGACTTCATTAGCCTAAAAGTCACTAAGTAAAAAACCAGCAACACAAAATCAATCCTCAATTTCATAATTAATTTACATTAAAATATGAATCATATATAAAACATCCTTAAAACAGAGATTTAAATAGTTGTAAATATTCTGTTAGTTATAGATTAAACCGTCAAGAAAATATTATACAGGTGGAACCAATATTATCAATGTAATATTCGTTCCACGAGTATATTACATAGATAAAACTAAACTGATATTTTTTGTAAATTCATTGATTAATGTAAACAGGGTTATTCTTCAACTTAAAAATGTTTTTGACTAACACTTTTGAAAACAAATTTCAGTAAATATAATCGTCTGGACCTGAAATATATAAAATTCGAGCGACTGTTTTTTCCTCAAATTTGGAAGAAGTATCAAACACGTATTTCACAGACAGGTAATAAATTTTGCAATACCCGTCCAGACAAATTTAAGCAAAAAATCCATAAAAAAGGGGTGGTAAAAGTAGGAGCATTCCTCAAGATTTTCCAATTTCACACTTTCCTGCTTCCGGAACGAACGAGGCTCGCCACGTGACGAGGGGAAATTCACTCATTCCACCCTCTGTGTCCTTCCCCTTGCTTAGCTTTAGTCGTGACGTCCATACGTAATCCTTTACCAGGTCCTGTGTTTGTGAAGGCTACTGTCAAAATATTACGTTTTCGGAACTACCTAATGTGTTATTGTTGCGGCTTATTGACTGGGTCTTCCCAGCTAGGGAAATGGTGAATATAAATTAACGTTATAATACTGTTGCGGTTTCAGACATGAAGAGCTGTCGTAGTTCTATTTAGTGTCTAAAATGGATTGAAAATGTTTAGAGATGAACTGAAAAACTTGTTTGCATTTAAAAAGTTAGATAATTCAATGACTGTGTCATGTTTATAGAATTTTAACAACTAATAAAGGTATAACAAAAATTAAAATACCAAAGTATTCCAACAGAGATGGTAAAATTAATTTACAAATAGTAATAAATACTAAAAAATAATACCTAAATAAGTTACCAAAATTTAAGTCTAAATAAGATTGCCACACACGCTTCTTGATGATATATAAATTTGTATCATATACAGATAAGTGATTAAGCTTTAATTACGATTGCCCATTTGTAAGAAATTTTTACCAAATAAATTAATGTAAGTCCATCTTGGGGTCGTTGCGTATACCCATTTAGGTAAAGATCGCTTTATCGGAGCATTTTTACAATTTATTACATTGCGATTGACACTGGGATATGGTGTTACCATCAACTCGTTGGCACTCTGCTTTCACGTAGAGACTTATGACTAAAACAGCAAATCGTTTCTATGTATCATGGTCGTAGAGTACAGATGTACTTACTGTCGCCGGCATTCACCTTGACCGTGAAACTCTTTCTCCAGTCCAGTCTATTAGCTTTCGAGTTGTGTACACGTTAAGTTACTTGGGCGTATTGCATATTGTTTTTGTGTTTTTATTTTATTTGTTGTACTGTATTGTTGATATTAATTTAATAATAAAGCATGGCAGACGTACGCACGGGTAGAAAACGGCCATTTGCTGACAACGTGAATAAATTCGTAGGTGAATTCCCGGATTTATTCTATGATGGTGCCAAAATAATTTATAAAGTGTGCGAGAAAGATTTGATGTTCTGGGATAAGCGTGACTGTGGACTTCATGTAAATAGTGTACACTATAAAAATAAAAAAATGGCGTGCCTGTGATGTTGCTGATTGCCTGTGACGTTCCGTTGCACATACTCGACAAACAACCATTTCGAGAGTTCTGGAATAAATACAATGCCTAGGTGAAGTTACCAAGTTGCACAACGTTATGTAACTATCTACCAACTGTACACGTAGACATGGTAAATAAGATGAAGTGTGTATTAAAAAATACACGGCTGTGGTTATCTGTTGATGAGACAACAGATTGTAAAAATAAATTCTATTTTAAATGTTATAGTACGAGTACTGGACCCTCTTAAACCGATAGTTCCACTATTACTAGATAGCAAACGACTAAGTCAGTGTACTAGCGAAACAATTACCAGGGTGGTGCTGGAGACGTTAGAAAAATTTGAACTGTCAAAAAGTCAAGTGTTGATGTTTGTGACTGATTGCGCCGTGACAATGCGTTCGGTAGGCCGTTCTTTGCAAGAAGAAGGTTGTACGTTTATACATGTTACGTGTAAACTGCATGCTTTACATCTTGTGGCAGACACTATTCGAAAAGATTTTCCAGAGGTGGATGCATTAATAGCAAGTACAAAAAAAGTGTTTCTTAAATCTCCCTAAACGTCTCCGTGCATTTCATAGCAAGTGTCCCGGTATTTCTGAACCACCACAGCCGATTCTTACATATTGGGGAACATGGTTGCAGGCAGCTTTTTATTATGCTGAATATTTGCAACAAATAAAAGCTGTGATACTACAATTCAATCCAGATGAGGCTGCAGCTAATAAGGAAAGTCAGACAAAATTTGAAGACATTTCCGTTGAAACAGCTTTAAAAAATATTGCGAAGAACTATAAATCATTACATGAAAGCATAAAACAATTAGAAAACAGTGCGTTGTCGTTAGCGGAGTCACTGCAAATAGTGGACGAAGTAAATCTACTGCTACACGCTATAGGTGACGCAACAAATGAGCACGTTAAAGAAAAGTTCGCAAGTGTGTTAAATAAAGACACCGGTTTTACCAAATTAAGACAAATATGTGATGGTGCAGCCCCAGATCTGTTAAGTGCGTTCAAAGACTATTTTACGTATGCGTGTATCACATCAGTAGATGTCGAACGGTCGTTTTCAAAATATAAGAATATATTTTCACCAAAGCGAACATCACTCATGGAGACAACCATAGAAACATACCTGATGCTGCAAATGGCTACACATCTTCTCCAGTTTATGATAAGCAAGCTATTTCATCAAGCTAGTTAAGAGGGTAAGTTTTACATACATTGTTATAAATTGTAACAGTTTATTGTTTCTCGTATTAGTTAATTTCGCGTACGCCACTGTCCCACGGAACATTTTTGAGTGCCCTATTTATGACTCTAAAATCCTCTTTGTTGCCTTTGCGTATACTTGCTTCGCACTGAAGAAGACAAAAGTCTGGCTTTTGTCTTCTTCAGCAACTTCAATTTACTGTCAAATAGTTTGATAAATATATCTTCTAGTATAGTATTTTTGATACAAATTGCCATAGCATTCAAACAGACAGCTGAACAGGGTCCCAAACTAAACATGACACGTTTTTCGTTTACTCCATATTGGGGGGGTAAACAGAGTGACCCTAAAACCATCAGTGTATCGGTCCCCAAAATGTCTATCGACTATAATGTATATAATAATAAGCGTTCGAATTAATTTGCACAAGAGAGCTGATTCATACCAACTTGCACTATAGTACATACATAAATAAAGTTTATCCAATGCAAGTTAGTGCAAAAGAAACAATGGATACGACAAAATAATTTAGAGTAAAATTTTGTTCTAATTCAGGTGCAAGATTTGTTTTACTTTTTCAGCAGTTTTAAACTGTATGGTAAGACAATGTTTAATTATGGTGATGTAAATTTCCCGGCTAATTTCATTTTTAGCATTTTTAACCGATTTTTAGCCGGTAAGAAAATTCGGACAAAAACGGTAAAAAAACATTAATATACTACTACATTGGTCTTGGTCTGACTTTTAATTTGAAACGAAAGATGTATACAAGATGTTTTATTGCATATATTAAGTTATTGGAGATATTAATACAATAACAGTACAATTTTTAATTCTTTATTGGTTTATCTCCAAAGCTTCACACCCAAATGAAGGTGGATTCCATGCATTCGAAAACTGAAAAATAGACATTACCAAGTAAACGTTCCAGCTTATTCTATTTGTGTAAGTTAACGCGGAAAAACCCACGGCCTTAATACGTGGAGTATCCAATGCACGAATTTTTTAAGAATTTTGACAATATCAAATTTTACAATCGCATTAGACCTGAAAGGTGACGAATATAAGAGTGTTAAAGTATACTGAAGGAGGCGAAATAAAATTGTATTATACTGAAGAAGGTCTTAAATGAAAGACGTAAAACATTACAACCACCAATTTTAATGGTTTATTTCCTTTATATGGACAAGGGAGAAAAATTAAAGTGGAAAAGTACGAGTGTCTCTAGGCTCTGAAACAAAGACTTTTGGATATTACCATCCATTTTATGATAATATCCCCCATTAGGTTTTACGTTTTTAACTTAAAAATCTAAAAAACCTTAATAACATTATTATTTCATATGGAATACCCTGTATGTTATTTCATATTCGATTAGAGAATTTCAAGAGCTTTCCGCATAATATTTATTTTCAATGGTTTTGAGGATATGATCATCTATTTATGTCCAAATTTTGAGAAATAGAAACAAAAGTTCCCTGTTTTTGATAAATTTTATGCAAATTTTAAATAACCAATAAATAAAGAGGTTAATAGTTTGACTATTTCAAACTTTTTTTATAAAATAACTCATTCTTTAGTAAACAATAAATATGAAAAATAATAATAAATGTCAAAATTGATGTAGTTAGCTATAGGTGCCTACCGATACACGTACTATTGCGGCCGAAAAAAGCGATCGTGTGATTTTCCCGTTGTAAATATGGTTCTACCAGTGACGCATCAATCGTAATATATGTTATTATTTTTATTAGTGTCAATGTCATTGTGATACACCACTAATGATATGTTGTCAAAATTATTTAATTGACACAACTGACATAAAAATCCCTATTTACAACAGATGTTTCTTTTTTTTGAAAAAACATACTACGTCATAAAAAAATGGATTACTCTTTTTCGGCCACAAGAGTACATGTCTTAAAGTTTTAAAACGCGCGTTCATGTATGTAGTATTCATATGTAGGGATACACACACACATTTAATTCTATTCCAACAAAAAGACATATTCAACGGACTTAACTAAAATTTTGTCTACACACTGGCGCACACGAAGGAGCAGACATGAATATGCGTTTATGTCGTCCACATATGTACGTGTGTCTGTAGACACCTTATAAGGAATTAGCGAAAAACAGGAATAACAAAATATGAATTATTTCCAAGATTTTTATTGAAATATTATGGAACAAAACAACAAATCTAAATCATTGTCTTGTTCATTCGCTCAATAATCAAAATCGTAAGTTCAGTTTCAAATAAACCGTGGAAACAAAAAATAAGAGACTGCTAGAAATTATAATTGATTGTGATAGTTGTGACAATTATTAGATGTTATTTTATTGCAGATACATATGTCGATGCATTTAATAAAATTAGAATAATTATTAAAAAAGATAATTCTCGCGGCAATGAATTAGTTGATATGCTTTATATGAATTACAGTAAAAATTCTATAATAGTATCTAGCTATTACTGTTACATATCTAGATAGAAGAGTGCTTTCGAAAGGCTGAAAATTAGATTTCAAACAACGTTAAATATTAAATATAAAAAAATAATCAAGATTCAGGAGGTTAGTGGACACAGTTAAAAATCGCGAAATTCTCTTGACATTGATATTATTGAAATAAAACAAATTTGCAAAAAATCAATTGAAAAAATCTTTTGAAATAGCAGGAATACAAATTAAATTTAAAAATGATTATAAACTTAAAGTTATAGCTTTATATAGATCTCCAGCAGGTGATCTCAATATATTTTTTAATGAATTAGAAAACGTCTTAAAAGAGCTAACAGCTGATAAATCGGATATCATATTATGTGGTGACTTTAATATTGATTTTTTAAACAATAACTGTAATAAATATGAACTAGTAGATCTACTTAGTTCTTACAATATCAATGTTCATGTAGATGAACCAACTACATTTTCAGTAAATTCCTCAAGTTGTATAGATTACATGTGTACCAATTTTCTAAACAATGAATTAAAGTGTGAAATTATAGGAAACGGTCTCTCAGATCATACATGTCAAATATTACAATTTAATGTGTCTAAACTAGATACACACTCAAAGAAAGCCACAAAAACGAGACTTTTTACCAGAGATAATTATCGTAATTTTTTTGCACAACATAAATAAGGTAACCTGGCTGGATGTTTATACAGCAAAAACATTAGAAGAAGGCTATCAATTATTTATGAGTAGTTTATTATGTTATGTTAATATCAGTTTTCCTTATACGTATATTAAATCAAATAAAAGAAGAAAAGGTTGGGTAACAGGAGGTTTACAAGTTTCGTCTCAGAAACTGAAATTGCTTTACACAAAAATTAGTACTTCGAAAATGTGGAGGATATATGTTATTATAAAAGGTATAAAAGAATTTATCGCCAAACAATAAAAGCAGCAAAACGCTTACACAATGATAAAATTTACTCTAGTGCCAGTAATAAGTCAAAAGCTGTTTGGTCAATTATAAATAATGATTTGGGGAAAACTAAAATTAATCAAATTTTTGAGATGAAAGTTGATAACAACTTGGTAACTGACACTAAAATAATATCTAACCAGTTTAACAATTATTTTGTAGAGACTCCTGGAAAATTACATTCAGAACTTGCAAGTAAAAGCGATCAGAATAAGTTTAGTATAAATAAAGTGTATCCAACTATTTTCGTAGATCCCGTGACGGAAAACGAAATTTTTAATATAATAGGTGACCTTAAAAAATCTAATTCTGCTGGTATGGATCATATCAGTTCTAACATACTCAAATCAGTTGTTGTACATGTAAAAGCGCCACTAACCTATCTGATAAACTGGTCTCTTTCCGAAGTAATATTTCCACAATTATTTAAACTAGCCAAGGTTGTACCTATTTACAAGAAAGGAGATAAATCATTGGTTGAAAACTATAGACCAATATCTTTATTATCTTCAGTTTCCAAAATACTAGAAAAAGTAGTTTTCAATAGAATTATGAACTTCATATCTAGATTTGATATATTAGGTCATGCTCAACATGGTTTTCGTGGGGGTAGATCGACACAATCAGCAATACTCAGTTTTCTAAGTACATTAATTGATCAATTAGATAAAAAATCTCAAAAGTCTAGGCGTGTTCATGGATTTGAGCAAAGCTTTTGATCTGGTTGATCATACTCTGCTCAAAGATAAATTATCAAATTATGGTATAAGGGGTAAGCTGGGTCGTATCTATCAGACCGCAAACAGGTTGTTGAGCTAAATGGCAGTATATCTGATTTACTGTATATATCCTGTGGTGTACCCCAGGGTTCTATATTGGGACTTTTGCTTTTTATAATATTTATGAATGATCTACCGAATCTTGTTAATGAAGGACACCTTATCAGGTATGCAGATGATACTACATATATAAGCTCTAACACAAAAATTCCTGACTTAGTGACAGAATCTCAAAACAA
This sequence comes from Rhamnusium bicolor, assembly GCA_029963845.1. Lineage (NCBI taxonomy): Eukaryota > Metazoa > Arthropoda > Insecta > Coleoptera > Cerambycidae > Rhamnusium > Rhamnusium bicolor. Next base: position 4,127 of record JANEYF010003247.1, on the reverse strand, counting down.
AATAAACAGTTCAGTTTCGTGGTTTAACAATAATAAACTGCTTATAAATGGTAGCAAAACAGTTTTTATTCATTTCTCCCCAAGGAATTCCAAACAATCAGAAAATGACCTGATAAAAATAGATAACAAATCAATCTGACAAGTTAGTTTTACAAAATTTTTGGGAGTGTACGTGGACAGCACATTGAATTGGGAAATGTATATGTCAGTTGTGTACTAATCTAGCACCAAGTTGTTACGCACTCTACAGATTAAGAAGCTCATCTAACAAATCAGTAATATTATCATTTTATTATGCGCAGTTTTATTCTAGAATTAAGTATGGCATAATTTTTGGGGTTCTTCTCATTTTGCTGAGAGAGTTTTTATAATGCAAAAAAAGCACTTCGTAACATTGAAGGTGTGTCAGCATACACTTCATGTAGAAGTATTTTTAAAAAAATTATGTATATTACCTCTAGCTTGCATTTACATATTAGAAACACTATGCTATGTAAAGAATAATATAAGGTCATTTTTAACAAACAATTTTAATCATGAATATAATACTAGAGGTCAAAATAATCTTACATTGCCCAATCATTCTCTCTCGCTCTATGAGAAGACTCCACAATATTTAGGTATAAAATTATTTAACAAACTTCCTGAATCTATTAAAATAATAGAAAGCCAAAAAACATTTAAAACTAAAGTACGGTGCATGCTTCATCAACATAGTTTTTATAGTATTAGGGAATATCTGGAGTCTATCATATAAACATATAAATTTAAGTTAACTTCTGTACAAAAATATGGTGAATATGTTTATATAATTATTATAATTAAAAAACTCTTAGTTCTGTTAATAACATTATTACTTAATTGTCTTCTTAATTTTTAACCAATTTGTAAATGTGTTGTATTGTTTTATATTAATTTAATTCTATTATTTTATTTTACAATTTTTATTCAACTGTTTTTTTTAAACTTGTACTGTTTGACGAGTCTGATGCCATTGTATTTGTGGTCTTATAGACAATAAAGATTATTATTATTATTATTATTATTAACACAGAATCAATCCCTTCGACTATTAGAGTCGAAACCGGGATTTAAACCACTAAACCAGATACGTTTGTCTTAACGCTCTAGCCAACGGCGCTACTGAGCCATTAATACATATTTATTATAACAATTTCTAATTAGGAAAATCAGTAAATTCACCGTATTCCCGAATTGGTGGAATTTTATTCTCTAGAGAAATACCATTATTTGTCTTGCACTCTGGTGGCTCATCCACTTGCGCAATAAATTACAAGCGACCAGCTTGCACAATCCATTTGCAAAAGTAGCAATAGCAAAAAACTAAAAAGACCAGAAACAACTGCTCTTTATCATAGATCGCAAGCAACAGGTTTGGTTTCAGGCGACTGGTTTCGTTTGGGTTACATCGCAGTCGCGATGTAACCCAAAAATTGCTGCTGGATCAATTTTATAAAAAGAGCCTCAAACTATTAACCTCTTTATTTATTGGTTATTTAAAATTTGCTTAAAATTTACCAAAAATAGGAAACTTTTGTTTTTTGTTTCTTAAAATTTGGACATAAATGATCATATCCTCAAAACAACTGAAAATAAATATCATGTATAGTAGGTCATCGGAAAATTCTGGATTTCTCTAATCGAATATGAAATAACATACAGGATGTTCCATAACGTAGTTATTGAGGTTTTCAAATCCTTAAGTTTGACATGAAATTATAGATATCCTGTAGAAAAGAATCTAAAACTAGATACATGCTTTAAAAGCCCTTTTCTAACGCAATTCACTACCTCTTCAAAACATTTGAAAGCAGTTCAAATTAGAAGAATATAACGTTTCTTATAAAAGTGTACATCCGTCAAAATTTCTATATAATTTCGAATAATTCCTGAACCGCTCAAAGAAAGTACATTTTATGGTAGTTCACTGAAAATCTATTGATGTTCACTAACCAAATGTGCAATAATATGTAGGGTGTTTCATTTAACTTAACAAAGTTGACTACCACCCAGCCAAAATCAAACATCCTGTGTAATTAAAAATATTTTTATAATATGTATTGGTGAATACTGAACAACTTTTGTTTAAACTTTTTTTTTCTATATATAATAGTTACAGCGTTATGGAACAAATACGCACTAGGTGGACACCCTGTATAAATAAATAGAACATTTTTATTTTTTTATTTAGTAATAGCAGAGAGTTAATATAACACATAGTTCATAATTAATTAACCATATAATAAATTAAAGTTTTTTTGTGTTTCCTGTAAATAATTTGGGCATACGTGGATTGCTTGTGAAGCTGACAATATGAATACAGACAACGCAAGATATATTGTACCGATATAATTCAAGTACAGTCACTTGTAGGGCTTTTATTACTACTTAAAACTAAGTGAAATTAGCAAATTCGATCAGATTTTGATTCAGTTTCAGCACAAAACAATATTTAAAAATGTAAATAATGTGTAGGTTATGCCTTTATATCACACTAGTGTAACCCCGTCGAAATTCGACGGAGGGTGTATTGGAAAATGCAAGTGAGTGACGAAAGTTTCATGTTACAGCACCTCCTCTCGCATAGAAATATTTTGGCGAATTTTAGTTTTGCGCTCTCCTCCAGTTGGCATTGAAATATGCCATCCTGGTTCCCAACACGGCCAGATTAGTACATATGACATCGGATCGCAATGCATACTGTCAAAATCTATATTTTTTATTCCACCGTCATGTGCGTAAACAGCAATATGTTTATGAGAAGGTGGAGCACCATCGACTGATTCAAAAACAGCTGCAACTTCAGAACATGTAGGATCATTATACCGTCGAGGATCTGATTTGGGTTCGTGATAAAAATGCATTACCAAATTAATAGGTACACGATTTTCTTCTAAAGCTAACTCCTTTTCTTCACATATCTTCTGATGCATTGTCTTATATGACATCACATAAGGATTACATTGATTTACGACACGATTTAGTATTTCTAGAATGACTTTCTCAAGGAACTGTTCGCAGCATGTTCAAGTCTAATTTGATTGGCTTCGGAAAAGTCTAAAATGTATAACTGTCCATAAGAAGCACATCCTCCATTTTGAGGGTATAATGACGAAATTTTATGATGTACTACACCAAGAAGTTTTGAAACACGGACCATATCCGGAAGGTAATTTTATATTTGCCCCGAATGACACGAACGACAAAGCATTATTATATTATCGAATATTATCTCGAAAATTTTTCGATATCTCATCATTCCCTGTAAATAATTTTTCGTTTTATCAGGAATCCGAAATTCCGTAATTTGAACTTTTTTATTACAGCAACAAAGACCAAAGTAGCCAGCCGAATTTTTTCAAATGAAAAGTACCGGGCAGAGCAATATCTACATATGTTGTTTAAGTTACCTGAAGTTGAATGAAGTTACATTTGAAATAGTATCAGAAACGGCACATCCATATTGAATTGTAAAGCAAGTTTTTTTTCGTATTTAGACGTTTTTGAATGCGTTCGCGTCCCCTTTCCCTGCCGCCAATCAACGTCTTTCGTAATTTACGTTTTTTTGAAATATTATGTTGCACAACATTGCAGAGTGCGTTTTCCACATCGGCATCATTAGTGACAGGACGAAATTCTAAAACACTATAATGTCCTGCATCAACATTACCAGAAAAAAGTAAATTAGAAATAATACTTCCAGTATCATAATCAAGAGTTTCGTTATTATTATTATCTTCATACACTCTAAACAAATGATCAGAAACAGCTGACTAATACAGTGCAATTCGACATGGCCGGCGAACTCGCCATCTAAAGACAATAAATTTTCGTATTCAGCGGAATTTGTAATCGGTAACCGATACGATGGATCTCCAACAATAAAACCTTCATAATATTCCCATTCATTTTTAATTTTTTCGACGCCTTGCATGCGTATATCACGATGATGTTGGTCATTATTAAATAAACAATGCGAAACAGAACGAAATAAACAATTTCCGTCACCTACACTAGGAACAACATGTCGTTCCATGCTTAAAATAGGTTTATCCCGAAAAACAAAATAAAAATAGTAAACTAAACTAAAAATACTTTCATGATAA
>JANEYF010003246.1:0-37703 GCA_029963845.1 Rhamnusium bicolor | reverse complement strand
TGGCGCTAAAAGTTAGCGCGTTGGAAAATTTTCCTCTGCCGATTTTGGAAAAAGATGGACTCTACTCTAAAGAGACATGAAACATGATGTTTTCGGAGAGGTTTAATGAAAATTTATATTACAACACACATTCAATTACAAGTTTTCACTATGGTCAAACATCACATCAAAATTAATATTAATTTTATACTTTAAAATTTAAACATAAAGGCCAAAAATTAAATATTTGTAATGAATAAACAATACAAATATAAATAATTCTATACTTTACCTTTGATATATGTGAATCAAATTTATTCATATTAATAATTCATGCCAAGAAGTACTTAGAGAGCAGCCCGTAGAATATGACATAATTTTTTACCCATTTTTTCATTGTTTAAATTCACTAGCAAACGGAAAATGAGTATGTACCTAATATCCCGTAACTGTTGCTTTAGTACTAAAAACTTTCCAGCCCAGACCACTCCTGTATAAACCACTTGAATCCCATTAAATATAAAGATGCATTTTATGTAATATCCCTCCAAAATTTTAGCAATAAGCCTTGAGAATGTTTCTAACTGAAAGTAATCCTGTATAAATATTTGATTTTTAATAGCCAAATTATTTCTTCAAACAATAACATGCAACATAAGTGATCATTGTATTCCATATCAAATATACTGCCAAGATTGATAATAATTTTGAAACCGTCGAGAGACTTACTTTATTAGCAGTTGTATAATATTTCTTATTTAGTATAATCAAAGATTATCTTTGATATAATTGAACATTTTGACTGTGTTTTCTGCTATTTTAAAGTAATTATAGGGACCAACGAAGGCGACGGTCTACATACAACCCCCATTCTCACGGGATTCTTGATGTTTATTATTTTATAATTCAAAATTTAGTGGACATTTAAAAAAAGTCCCAAGAAATAATCCAATAATTTGACGTGACAATCGTGACAATCAAAAATAAATATACACTTTGTTAAACTAAGTATTATCTAAGTTTCTGCACACTCTTTTGAAAAAAAACTTACAACTTTGGAGACTGTAATCAATATCCCAATATAATGTTTAACAATTCTATGTAAGTATGTATGAATACTATATTATAACAAATAAAATAGATATATAATAATATTTATTTATTTGCCCAACAGAAAATCCACTTACAGGACAAAATGTATGAAATACAATAAGAAAAAAAATTTATATTATAATAGATACATAGTAGAATTAACTTAAACAAAGTAATACATATAACTACAATAAAATAGCACTATAGGGTGACAATAATATAAAATAATAATGACAGCAGTTTAGATCGGAATTATAAACATAATTATTCAATAAAGTAGGTAACATAACAATAATGGTGGGATAGTTAAGCTATGGATGAAAGTGTCTATGAATGGTTTCTTTTAAGGATAGAACTGAACAGAGATTAATATCACACAGATCAGATACAGAGTTAAAATTATGTGACATAACGTAAATAAGCGACTTTTAATGACATTGGTTCTTGCATTATGTGTAAAGTGATATTTTGTCTAGAATTGAAAGTTGGCACTCTAAAATTAAGGAGTTCAAGAAGTGGTGAGCAGTCAATTTTATTATGAAGCAGATTGTGGAGAGAAATTAAACTGTTCATAATCCGTCGAGTCTTTAATGATGACATCTCGAATCTAGATAAAAGTAATTCGTAGTTGAGGCCTCGACCGGGTATACACGATCATTTTTATAAACTAGAATTTAAAAATTTTCTTTGGATAGATTCGAGATATGTTGAATGGTTCTCATAAATTGGGTACCAAATTAGAGATCCATACTCCAATTTGGAACGTACAAGTGAATAATAAAGAACATTCAACACAGCGTCGTTAGTGAAAGATTTAAAATTTCTGATAATGAAACTTAAAGTTTTTAAGGATGATAGTCCTAGATTGTTTATGTGTTCGGCAAAAGATAATTTATTATCAAACAGTATGCCTAAATCTTTTGTTGAATTTTGCCTATCTAACACTTGGTCGTTTAGAGAATACTCATATAAAACTGGCTTGTTCTTTCGCGAGTAGTTTACGACTTTACACTTAGATACATTTAGATTAAGTTTGGAGTAGTATACCATTCTATAAGCAAGTTAACCTGGGATTGTGAGAACAAGCAATCCTGTATTGTGTTAATCTTAGCATATATTTTTAAATCGTCTGCAAACAGGGAGCTTATCACAGTCAATCACTTTAGTGACATCATCAATAAAGAGAAGAAATAAAAGCAGTCCAAGATTGGAGCCCTGCGGAACTCCAGACGTAGCCGTATACATATCCGACTTAAACCCATTGTATTCTACGTATTGTAATCCATTATCCAAGTATGAAATAAAGAAATTAATCAAACTGCAGGAAAACCCAAAATATGCGAGTTTAGATATTATAATAGAATGATTAATAGTATCGAAGGCCTTTGAGAAATCCGTATACACCACGTCCACCTGTCCCTATGCATCTAAGGTTTCCGATATTTTTTGCGTAATTAGGGCCAAATTAGTTACAGTTGAGCGCTGCTCCATGAAACAATATTGATCAATTGAAAGCGATTTTTTTACTGAAGGATAGACGTGATTGTATATGGGTAAATCTCGAAGACCTTCGCAAAATTAGACAAAATTGTAATGGGCCTGTAATTTGCTAAATTACTTTTATCACCATTTTTTAACACTGGACAAACTCTGGCTAATTTCCAACTATTTGGAAATTGAGACGTACGTAATGATAAATTAAAAATTATAGCCAACGGTTTAATGAAAACTCCAGAGCAGACCTTTAACTAAATAACTTGGAACTAGGTCATGACCGGCTGTCATTTTATTTTTTTAATTTCTTTATTGAAGTTTGTATGACCCCTCGGTAAAATAATTGATGTGAATACAAGGCATATTACTTAATTTATTACTCAAACTAGCGGAGTCAACATTATCTTGTATATAAACGCTATTAAAATAATTTGCGACTCCATTTACAATGTTGTCAGGGGTATCGTATGGAATAGAATTATTAAAAGGTGCATCTTACTTGGTATACGTGTTGTGCCTTTTTTTGTGGATAAAAGACCAGAATTGATTTGAATCTGTTATGATACTATTTTCAGTTTTTTTTTATATATATATTGTAAGCCTCAGAGATTTGAGCTTTTATTATTGTACGCAACCTTTTGAAATCTTCCAAATAGATATGATTATCTGTCTTTCTATGTTTATTTCTGTAAAAGTTCTTAAGTTTAATATTTGTTATTAATTCGGGAGTGTAACACAGGATACACACGTTTTCATACTTTTTATGTAGAGGAACATATAAATCAAATAACGAATATAATTTAAGATAGAAACTCGCAAGCTGCATCTACGTCTGAAAACTCGTTAAGAAATGACCAATCATGCAGAGTTACAAATTTCTTAAAGCTATGAGATTTTTAAGAAAGAAGCAGACGTCGTTGTTCCGTACTTAAAAAAGTCAAGGGTTTTTTTCGATATCTCACAGAACTTCAAATATCTACATCACTTATAAAATAGTTAAATTAAGTCAACTAGCAAATCATAACGTTGAAATTAAATTATTAACTTGCAACCGTACATTACATTCAATACATCATACATTCATACATCAGTATGAAATGGAGATAGTTTCCTTAAGTCGGTAGTCGACTTAAAAATTCGAATTATATTTTAATGCAAAACATCCTTTATTGTTGCATCAGTAAACATCCTGTTTTTTCGCAACCGTCTAAAAAATTAACTGTTTTTTGGCAATTTTTTTAGTAGAAAATACATATTTACCTGATCTAGCACGGTAAAGTGATACCAAGGAATTGGTAACCGATCCCTTATGTTACTTTTGGTTGACAACAAACAGTAGGGTAGTTACATAAGACTAGATAACAGCGTCTGGTATTTGTCAGTAGAATTTTATAAATTTTGTTTTTAAAAAATTGCAGTTAAAAGTTTTTCAAGATTAACAAGAACGATTACAGAAAAATATTGTACGCAACACGTCAGGAAAAGGTCTTTACTGGGCTCACTGGCGCCCGCTCTGGAAACTACCAGCTCACCCAGTAAAGATTCATTGTTTTATTATTGATAACAATTCGGCGAACTTTTGGCCTATCACAGCATTAATATCTCCAAAGAAATGACAAGATCATGTCATGTGTGTTACGTTTTAATTGTATTATGAATTCTATGGCGGATCTATCTGAGCAACGGGTTACTGCAATAATGCCAGTTTATGTTACTGGCATCGATTATGCAGACTTTTTTTTGTAAAAGATCGAAAAGTTCGAGAAACCATAGTTATCAACGCATATACAGGGTGAACGAAACGACATGAATAATTCTTGAAAAAATGGCTCCATGGAAAAATGCCAAGACAGGTCGATTTTTAATTTTTCAGAGGAACATCTTTTGGCATAAAACTCTCAGCTCTCATTGCTTCCTCTTTCTCCTTTCACGACACTTAGGGAATAAATTTCCTAGTAATTTAATGGCGTCAGATGTGAGCTAGCATATACACATGTTTGTAATAACGTAATAACTGAAAATGAATTTATTTTTCGTTTACAGCGCACTTAATTGGTCGCAGTAGTTAACATGAGTTCCTTAGATTTCTCCGACGTTCCTGCTTCCTTTTCAAAATTAGCGGAACATGAAAATGACAGATGGAGAGCCAGAAACCAGAAAAGAAAATGAAATATACTTCCAACAATAGAAATTCATATATTAAACATGAAACGATTGATTTGTATTTATTTAAATTTTAAATAAAATATTTTACTTAGGGCCATATTTTACTTAGGGCCGATCTTTCCATTTCCTATTAGATTTATTCTGTAGATACTTTCCTTGGATACAATTGTACCAATAATTGTTTCCATAGAACTTATATATCAAATAAATTTAATGGAAGATGGAAATAATTTATCTGATGCTTTATAGGTTTTTCAATATTTGAATAATCTATACTTTTTTCAGGTTGGATGCTCTTGGATTTAAAACACGGTTAAATAGGCCACGTTTACCATGATGTTGGGCACTTGTAAATTGACAATCTCTCTCGGAATCGATTGTTTATAAGTTGAAAATCTTAAATGTAGGGCATGGACCTTAATTGTTACATGTATTAAAAGTGGAAAGTCAACGTTTAGCAACTGGCCAGCTTTAAGCATATATCCGTGCTGCACCAACCACTGACCTTAACACTAGTAATATCTATTGCTTTCAACTAAATTTCGTACAGTTTTCGTTTTTACGGCTTCAAATTTTTTACTAGCAAGTAAAAGTGAAAGCGACGATCTACCAAGATTTAGAAATCATGCTATCACATTTTGACATATGATTGCCTGTTGCGTCTGTCATTTTTTATTAATATTATCGACGCGAGACATACTTATTACGATGCGCGACTGCTTGTCTGTTTGATGCAAACAATGCATTATCCCTTCGCATGTTTTCCGTATACTTAATACGCGGGGAGTGAAACAAATGCCAGTTACGCATAATATTACATATATCTGTCCCGGCTTCCTGCCACAGTACTGGTTGCCATATATCACAGATTTATAAATAAACCCATGTGTATCCATAAATTCAATTATATGAGGCTCTTTAAACAGTTATATAACTGCCAGTTTTGGAAAATGGGGAAAAAATGTCGTATATTTTCGCTCCATATTAATATGCAATACGGGTTCGTTCTCCTCGACGCCACTGAATTACTTGGAATAACCCAATCTAGTCATTATGGTTAAAAGACTTTTCAGATATATCACTCATTATGTTCCCATTTTTTGAAATTTATATATATATATATATATATATATATATATATATATTTGCATTTTCCACCGTGCAAATTTTTCTTTATGCGGGCGTACCCGTTAGTTCGTTGTTTTTTACTGTAATATAATTAAACCCGCGTCACATTCATTCACTGTTCTTATTCATTCTCCTGGGTCCGGGAATCCCACGCAGGTTGCTATAGTTGCCCGCGTGTGGGATGCTTGGACGATACTCTCATACCAGAGCCATCCACGTGGAAGCCACAAAGGTGCGACTAGCTCCCTGTCAGTGGTTTTCCTTTAGTGTCTTTTTTTAGTTTTGTCCATCATTTTAACTCAGCTACACCGTGCTGATGAAGACCAATTAGTCAGAACACGTGTCCACGGTTTGCATCTTTCTGCCATTTGCATTTTCCATCGTGCAGTTTCATTGTTTTTTACTGTAATGTAATTAAATCCGCGTTAAATTCATTCTCTGTTCTTATATTTATATATATATATATATATATATATATATATATATATATATATATATATATATATATATATATATATATATATATATATATATATATATATATATATATATATATATATAAAAAAAAAAAAAAAAAAAAATATATATAAAAAATATATTGTTTGTTTTTAAAGAACATAAATACCTAAATTAAATTACCTAGTTTCCACTGCTGGGTTAATATCATTTACAACCAACAGTTTTGAAAATTTGTAGTTTTAAAGTTATTTCATTTATTTAAGTTTGACGCAAAGATATGGCTGTTTAACAAAGTAATTGCATCTATTCCCCATTATTAACAGCAACACCTATGGATTGGGCTAATCTCGTACAGCTAGGAAAATATTATTCATATATTCTTTCAATTGATTTCAGGTCAAAGGTGGCCCTACTTTAAACAAAGACTGATAAATTTAATATACATTGCTTGACAGTCATTGTTTAATTAGATGTATCATCAGATTTAAATGGTCATCGAACTTCATGAGCTACTTACCTCTTTTAAAAGAGTTTTTAGTGATGCCCAATTTTAAACATTTATTGTGGCGTGATTGTGTTCCATTATAATATAGAGTAAGCGTTTTTTTCATCTGTTATTTCTTAATATATTGAGGTTTACTACCTAGTCGCATATCTATTTGCTAATAACACAAATATAATTTAATAGCTATTTAATACCTATTTGTTTAAAGCGATCTAAGTTTATTTTAGTTTTAATAATAATCAATGGCAGCTCGTGTTATAGAAATGAGGTGGTTGTAATTTTTAGAAGTACCAGTTATTATAGTATTAAGTTAAGTTACTTAGGTTAAAGTCATCAACTATAAATGTTTTCTCGAAAAATATCTATTTTTGCACAAGACTACTTATAATAATATAAACCAAATTTTAGACTCACCAACATTGATTAATAATTACTTGCACCTCTTTAGATGAACCGCTCATGACTGCTACACCATCATATGTTTAAAAATAAGCTTTTTTTTGGCAAAAAAGCGCATTTTTCACATCACAACCACAAATCCACGTATGTTTATTATAAATGCCTGAATTAAATGTTCTATTAAAGTTTCGTTTTTACTGAAAACGGATTGTTTAAATTCGGGGTAGATCTTCTTAGTCTTTTTTATGTCAATTTTGTCGATGAAAGATGGACTACAGACTGGCTCCGCTATTACACTTGCGCAGAATTTATTTTTACGATAATAATAAAAATGCCTTTCATACTCATATACATAAAAAAATGGGCTGACTAAAGCCCTGAGAGCCCTGAAGATATACTATACAGGGCTACCACTGAGAGAACTGAAAATGTACTAACATCTGGTGTAAAATTATACTAGATCAGAATGGTACAAAAAAAAATAAAAATCATAGTTTTTTTTATGTTTCTTTGGAAAAATGAACGCTTAACCTATAGCTTCTCTCATCTATGTGTATAGTATGCATTACTGCATTATTGATTATCTTGGACAAAATCTGTTTAATACAAAATAAAATTTTATAAATATTGTACTAGATTTGCTAAAGAAGTGCTGACGTACTAAAATTTTTCTTCATTATACTAAAAATGGCAGCCTTGCTTCCGTTAATATACTGGTTTGCACTTGTTTTGCAACCTATTGAATCTGAGTGCGCAGGACTGCAACGGAACAAGTTGGTATGCCGTCTGTCTGCAAACCATCGTCGATATCTAACGGTAATAGGAGTGGTAGCGACGACATCGGGTTGCAACATCAGTGTTTTTGGTAAATTGTATATTATAAATTATAACCAGTTTAATCGAATATATTGGATTGTTTATTATTACGAAAAATTAAATACAACTTATTTTGTATCCTCCAAAGGATTGCGCAAACCTGCATAAACCACAGCAAACGCCGCTACTGATAATAATAAAATATAATTTAAGGTTACAGTAGACTGTCCATATATTAAATTAATATATTTGAATAATATCAATAATATTGTGTTATACACACCTTTCACTTTTTGATGAATAATTATTAATAATGATATATTTATGAAGATGCTATTGTTATAAGTTAACAGGAAACTGTTACAATACTAAGCCCATATAATCTGATAACCTTATTTGTGCGAACATAAACTAAGTTTATTTTAACCATAAGCACACAATACAATCTACATATAAATATTTAAAGGAAAACCTGTGTTACAAAACTGAACAACGGCATCCTAGATTTTTACAATGAGGTCAACTTGGAGCGAAATATTCATATTATGTAAGTATTTAATGTCTCATTAAATAAATAACTTTATTTTGTGGTAAACTGGAGTATAAGCAAACCCGGAAAAAGATAGTAATTTGGAGGATGCAGGCTTCCCACTTTGAGCTGACACACGCCTGTATTTTGGTGTATTTGGGCGAATTGAAATATTCTCTTTCTTTTTCAAGTTATAGTACTTGACGAGATCTACCTTCCTGAACGAAATTTTGTTTTATGTTGTTTATCTATGGCCTAGTATAATTAAAATAAAATGCTAAAAATCAATTAGGGTTTTTTTAACAAAATGGTTTTTAGAAAATATGAATCGGATATACTTAGAAAGTCTAAATATCGAATTTCATATTGATATCTCATATCTTCACTATAATTCATAATTTTTTGTGAAAAAAATGGTAAAAAAATCGGATTTTTTTTTCAGTTTAGAAACATAAACTTAAAATTATCGGAATGTTTTTTTTTCAGTTTAAACGGTAAAGAAGGATTAATATCATCTAATCAATACTCAATAATAACCACTTATAAGGGTGATCGGAAAGTACTCTCTATACTCAGCATTATGGGGAGGAGTTATTGATAACTTTATTTTGGTACCAGAGTGTACTTTTGATTACTCTGTATGAACCGTAATATTATTTCATATTGGATGAAATGAACCGCTCTTACTGTTTAAATTGCAAACAAACATTTTTTTTATTTTTATTTTTTAAAAAAATTAATTAGATAAAATTCAGTATTTAGGCTTTCTAAGCATGCCCGATTCATATTTCCTAAGAGCCATGTCGTTAAACAAATTTTAATAACGTTTCTTGATTTTTTACATTTTATTTTAATTATAGTAGGCCGTGGATCCACAACATAAAAAAAGTTATCGTTCAGAAAGGTAGACCGCGTCGTGTACCACAATTCGAAAAAAATTTTTTTTCAATTTGCCGAAATAAAACCCAAATACAAGGGTGTGTCTACTCAAAGTAAAACACACTGTATATCAATTTCTCGATGTGTTTGGTTTTTATTATTAATATTTGGCTCACTGCATGGGATATTGTAACTATTATTAATCCATTTGATGAAAATAAAAAATTACGCGTTTGTATTTTTGTATACAGTCTCACCTAAGATATTTAGTGTCTTTTGATTTCGCAATTCCATTCAAAAATAATTTTTAAATTTCCAAATACAGTTACATTGGGTAATTTTAACGATGGATCCGGACCCAATAATTTTCTTAGAAATAGAAAACCGTTGGTGTAATATACCTTAAAATAAAACAAATGTCTTTCATATTGTTACGCATTTAAACTGTTACTAGTATTAAAACTTGAATTAACTAGCCAAGTCAGTTTAAATTTATGAGTCCCACACACCAACGCGGCCACTGCCACGGTGGCGGTGGCGGTAAAACGCAACACACACAACAAATATATCAAAACATACTAAGTGCGGGCAGACTATCCGCGCGCGGTGTGTGGAAACCTTATAAAGACGGAACTAAAATTGTACGAGGAGGACCAGGAGTATTAAGAAAGTTCTAGACCATACATGAATGGATATACAGGTTGGTATACTTATATCGGGTACGCGGCTAGGCGATAGAGTGCGATAGTTGGGGTACGCGACTATGCGATAGAGTGCGATAGAGGCGTACTGTCGTCCTATATGTGACTGCTTTCTTAATAGTGCTCGTGTATCCGCCGGACGAACACCAACCTGTATAAGGCGCACGGTTGGCCGAGGAGCTGTTTTAATTTGGAATTGTGCGAGTAAAGAAGTTAGAGACTATCGTAGTACTTCTAATTGATTATAGCTATGTCCTTCATTAAGTTATTATTAATTAGTTAATAACGTAGTGAGTAATGGTAATGGTAATAGTAGGGGAGGCTGACGCCTGGCAAGTAGGCCACAGACGGGCCCTTTCTACCAACCCCCAGCTGTCCCCTCAGCCATGTGCTTCTCTTGCTCCCTCATCGAATCTTTCCGACCTTCTGATGAAGTTCATGATGTCACTCATTGCGAGGGAGCTCATCTCCTCCCTTAGAACCGAAGATACTGTGTCTCAGGCGCCCAAACGCTTCACATTGTCCCAGAAAGTGGTAAGATGTTTCTTCATCTCTCCTGCACCTTAGACATGTAGGGTCTTCCTCAATACCTATCAATGATAGATGCCTCCTAACTCTGCAGTGGCCTGTCAGAACACAGATTAATAGGTTCAGAGTTTTCCGACTCCGTCCCAGCAGCCAGGCCGATCTCGATTTGTTCAGCCCCATCACAAAATCTCGGGTTTGCCTTCAGGCCCTGTTTGTCCTCCAGTGCATCCTCAGTGTTTCGTGGGCCCACTCATTGAGGGCCGTTCTGACCTGCCTTCTTGAAATACCTAACATAGGCTCAGGCTCGTGACAGGCTCCGAGTTTAGCCAATTCATCGGCCTACTCGTTGCCTGGAACTCCCATATGTCCCGGAACCTATACGAGTCTCACTTGTTTATGTCTAGCCAGCTCTTCTAGGGCATCCCCACACTCTTGGACGAGAGCTGATCTTGTCCTAGGGTTGCACACCGCTTTTAGAGCAACCTGGCTGTCGGAGCAGTTGTATATTATCTGTTCCGCCCCATTCCTAACCTCAGCCCTACCCGCCACTGCTAGCATGACGTAAACCTCTGCCTGGAATACCGTGGTGTACGAGCCTAAGGCAAAGCTCTCCTGTACTTCTTTGCCTTCCAGAGGACGGCCTAGTGGCCACCCGAGATCCGTCTGTGTAACACACCAGAGAGTCCGGGCGGAAGTCAATTCTTCCTTCGCTTCACTCCTCCCTACTGGGAAGAGTGAAAGTGTAGTTCCTTTCCAACCTTAGCTGATCTTTCGCTTCTCTCACCTTCAGGACAGAGAGAGGGATTTCCCTCTCCGTCAGTCCAGCAATTGCTGCGTGACCTTCAGCTCTGCCTGAACACTGCCAGCTCCCAGAATCCCACATTCTCAGATAGGCCGCCATAGCCTTCCTGTTTATCCACGAGGGAAGCGTTGGCAGGCCTAGCAGAACCTCCAGAGCAGCTGTTGGTGTAGTGTAGTGTAGTAGTGAGTAAGTGTTACCTGAATTTTCAGTCAACGAATTTCCGGTTTCAGGTGTTTGTGTAGATAGGAAACATAGTAATATGCTTTTTGATTATCTAAATTTGTTGTATTTCTGAGATCAACCTACGATCATTATTTGTGTAAGTACTGGAACAAGTACTGGAACCCTTAAACTGGAAGTTTTGTCGATTCCCCACTTTGTTGTGAGGTAGGGTTCTAGGGATCTTTAACACATTCATATCGCAATTATACGAAACTCAGTTTAATATTCCTTTACAAGAATAATGATGAGAAAGGGTCTGTTCACTCACTATACGTCAGCGACTTGGCAGCAACCGTCACTGTTCCAGATACCAACGAGGCGATTTATAAGCTCACCCTACATTTTGTTTAGTTATGTTCTATAGCAACTGAGAATACTGAGATATAAGCCCTGTTAGTCTTAGGTCGAACACCTTAATAGTTATGCCAATGTCAGATATAAATATATTTAATACGGCCTCTGAGGTTACGTTTATTATTTTTTTATTAATAGTTAGTTCTTCATTTGATAATACTAAAATAATTGGTCAACAGTACTTCGTAGGAAAAATCCGATGGCATTAAATCTGGAGACCGAATATGCCATTGTATTGGACTTCAATAACCAATCCAACGTCCAGTATAGGTTCGGCTTAAAAACCCATTAATTATATGCTATGGTGAAGAGATACTCTACCCTGTTGAAATGTAATACCCAAGTCAAAGACTTTATCAGTGTTTTCTGCTATTTGAACCATCAGTGAATCTATTATGTTTTCCAACATTTCAAATTATAATTGATCTGTCAGATTTTCCTCAAGAAATAGCAGTCCTACCATGTGATTTCCTAATATTTCTGGCCATACATAAAGTTCTTGGAGAAAATGGGTATGACCTACACGATGAAAATCCTCATGTTTTCAATATGAAGATTTTCATCGTCAGATTTTCCTCAAGAAATAGCAGTCCTACCATGTGGTTTCCTAATATTTGCAACCATACGAAAAGTTTTTGGAGAAAATAAGTTTAACCTACAGGACGAACATAATTTTATTTCCAATATGAGCGTTTTCATCATTCCAATATTCCAATACTATATACTTTGCTTGTTAACCATTCAGAAAATATCTAAATTCGCCACTAAAACAAATAATCTTGAGATATTTGGATTTTTTGGTTATTCATTTGTCAAATCTTGTAAATCGTTATTGAATTGTTCAGAAAGTTCCTCAGTTTTTTGCCAATTACACAATATCGGCCTATTTCCGCTACCAAAATCAATTACCGATGTCAAAAGATAATCTCTTCGGTGAATGTGTAAACAATGTGCTTCAGAAACAGTGGGAACCCGTGTTATTTTTTGAACAGATTAAGTTAGACAATTGAAACTAGAGACCTCTCAATGACTATATAAATACTATAATTTATTGTAGATATTATTGTCGTAAAAATTGATATGGCGGCTGGGAACCATTTTGATAAATTTTTTTAGACTAAAATGGCGGCATATCAAAATTTAGATTTTTGAAATCAAATAAAACTAATAGGACAAAAATGTACACAATACAAGATCAAAAATACAACGACAAACAATAATCGCAAAAAAATACAAAACAATTGGTAGACAAAATTTCACTTTCTATTTGTATAAGATATACAACCATTTACCAACCGAGTTAAAAATAATTAATTATTCATGTAAACTGTTAATAAAATAAAAAAATTATTGAAGAAGTATTCTTGAATTAATAGATTAAAATCAGCATTTACGTCCTCTGTAAATATAAATATTAATAAAACTCCTAACTCAACTCTATAATATTCATATTAAATATTATGTCACACAAAAGCTATTGAATAGCTTCCGTAATAACCATTACAATGAAAATATAAAATGTATTTAGTTTAAGTATAGATCTATTAATGATAATTACCATTGAATATGTAAAATATAAATCTTTTGCAAACGTGTCATGTAATTAAATTGGAATAAATTGAAAAACTAAAAAAAATCATGTCTAGACAAATATTTGATTGTATTGAACAGATTCTCATAGCTTTAAAAATGGTTAATCCCAGTTTCCTAAGAGAAAAATAATTCTGATTTATGATCCAAGACGCAATTTCCATGAAGGGCAGAGAGATTTTGATGACCGTTTTCCAGATGGTCCCATCTATAAAAAGAATTAGTAGCGAAATTTACTAGGACTGGAAGTGTAAATAATGTAAAAAAATCCATGTCGTGCTAGTACCATCGAGGAGAGAAATAAATTAAAATTGTTGCTGATTGTTGATGGTAATTCCTCAGCCATGAATCTCACATGTTTGTGATGTTCTTTCAGCTGCTGTTAAGAGAGTCCTAAGAAAACATAAATTCCTTCCATACACGATTCAAATGCTCCATCAGTTTACTGAAGATGACCCCGATAAAAGTTCAGAATTTTGCGATAGTCAGATATCTTATGCATCTTCATAATATTTGCTTTAGTGGCGAGTGCACCTTTTTTTTAATAAAAAAGGTGCGCATACGCAAAATTTGATGTAAATCGGCATGTTTTCTGAGAAATGCACACGCAGTATCCTGAGAAAATAAATGACTGGGCTGGAATATTACGAAACCATATTGAGATTCCGTTATTTATCTAGCATAATTTGAATATGCTAGAAATTACTATTGATCCACTGATTGTTCAAATAGTTGAAGATAATCCAGATGAATTTGACATGGACACAATATTTCAGCAGTGGTTCCCTACATGCCAGCAGACAAGTTAGAAAATATCTGGATACAGTTCAAACTGGTCGTTGAATTGTTCACCGATATCCTACACAATGGTTCGCTCGATTACCTGATCTGTCACCACTTCGCTTCTTCCTGTGGGGTTATATAAAGCAGAGAATGTATAAGATATAGCCTGAATTCATTTTGGATTTACATCAGAGGATCAGAAATGTTTGTCAAAATATTGATGGAAGTACAAGGAGCCCATTTTGAAAACCTCTGTTTTAAGAAGGAGGTCATTTTTGTTTTATTAATTTTATTAGGTTTAAAAAATTAAAATTTTGATTTGCCGGCATTTTGGTCTAGGTGCGTGTGAAGACGAAATAATTTGGGACGATCTGCTACTCACGGAGTCCTTTTAAATGGTGTATTGCAACACTCTCCTTTCCATTAAAAAAATTAAAAATGGCGCTCAGCCGTAATATTGATTGTTATGGCAACAACATCTACACCAAAAGATAGCATTCATATACTAGTAGTCATTGAATTGTTCCGAGTTTCAATTCTTTAACTTTTAAAGAGAAGCAATGGTTTCAAGAAGTGATAGGTTGTGTGGAATATTTATGATTACCAGGGGCCAGAAATGTGTTTCACTTTTTAAAGGTGGTATTTATAAAGCAAATATAAATATTAATAAACACACCACATAAAAATTCATCTGGTGTGTTTATTTATATATCTTTAAAGTCCGTTTTAGACTGCTCTAAATATTGCACAAGAAATTAAGCAATAAATTGAACAATAATTAGAGTCAATCAATATCTATTGGATTTGCACTGTAATCTGTTTCATACTACGCAAATTTTGAAACAATAAATTAAGCAAGATTCGGCGCAGTATGTTTTATTTGGAATAATTTCAAATTTGTATTTTGATAGTTGATTGCTGCCAAGTGCATGTGTGCGATTATATTTTCTATTTATATTGTATACAATACGGAAAGGCAGTGGTTAACGGTGGCAAGCTTGATTCTGTCAATGTATATAAGGAATAAACGCAGACGAACTCGAAAAACTTGGCATGACATGTACTTACCTTGTTATTTACGTAATAATTTATTGTTTATTACCCACAGAAACTATTTCATTTATCAATCAAACACTGAGGTTAAGCGGGATTCTTCATATCACACAGAACAACTACTGTTTATTTCAAACTTATTTGCAACATAAAAACCGTCGGCTTCTTTGATTAATTTACCGCCGTCAAAGTAGTCGACGTTTTTCATGTTACAAATAAGTTTGAAATAAACTGTAAATTGTTCATATAAAACAAAAAAGTGCACATGCCTAGACACAAATTGTTTGGAAAATAGAACCTGTTCTATTTTAAATATAAGTATAAAAAACTGTAGGTATTTATAATTGTTATCATGTTAGGCTTGTTTTCTAGAAATGCATAAATGCGAAGCAAATAAAATGCCAGATTTTTTAAAACAACAGATATGGTTCACATATTATGTGTACTCCATGCAATCGACGTTACGTATTTCATACACGCCGTGATTGTGAAAGACATTCAAATTATGCTATCCATCGACAAAATATTGCCGGTACGCATATAAGCATTCCTTACAGTCATACAGAAATGGCAGTATTTCTAGCAATTTCATTGGCCGTTTCAAGGCCACGGCATGGCGTGCTCATCAGATATCATTTTTAAAGGGGAATTCGGCACAGTGAAAATAAACAAACTATAATAAAGGGCAAGGAAAATAAAGAAACTGTAATAAAGGGCAAGGAAAATCTTACTAACGAACTGAAAAATACTTATTTAAAAAAAAAATAACAAGTTTGTGATTTGAACCCTGGACCCACCGCGTGCTAGGCGAGTATGTTCTCTATCGTCTAATAAGTTCCTTGCTGACAAATGATTCCAAAAGGATTTAATACACTTTGACATGTCATGTAACTGCGCATGCCCTGAGGCTATATAAAACGGCCAATGAAATTGCTAGAAATACTGCCATTTCCGTATGACTGTAAGGAATGCTTATATGCTGCCGGTACGGTTACAAAAGAGAAATTTTATAATGAGTTGTGTGTCATGTTCTGTGCATGTAGTTTTCCTTTACCTACTAGCCATACTATGAGCATAAGGAGAGGAAAGTATTCCTTATGCTGTAGCTATACATTGGGAAAAACATATCTACCAAGTGTGTAGAAAAATATTTTGGACAATATGAGAGAGGACGTACAAAATAAATTTTTGTGACTGGCAGCGGATGAAACAACTGACTTTCGGTGTAATAAGGTTGTTAATGTTATACTAAGAATTTTGAGTGTTCAAAAGGCTCTGCTTCTACCAGACAGCAAAAGTAAATGTTTTATACATGAACCTGGGATACAAAACAATGTGTAAAATCGTGAAAATTATCTGCGCGGTTTGTCAGTGTCCGCTTATATGAACTATTTAGAATTTGCACCATTAACCTTAGTAGATGTGAAACGTTAATTTTCCTCTTACAAATATATGTTCCGACCATATCGCTCAAATTTAACAGCTACGATTGCAGAATGAATATTAGTTGTGATGTGACCATGTATGCTAATGCGATGGCAGACTTCAGTCATTCTGAATAATAAATTGAGTCTGATGATTAAAATAGAAGCATTTGATTGAAGTAAGAAGTAAAAGCGAAAGCAAATGCTTCGAAGCAGAAGGTAGTAGTAAAATCATTTGCTTCATTTTCAATGAATAATATTTTGCTTTTGCTTCATAGCAGATACTTCAGACTTTGCAGCCAATGCTATGTTTTAACAAGTCTTAGATTATTTTTTTAATGTTTTTTATTGCCTAAATGTTTATTTTGATTCTTGGTACATAGTTTTTTTTATAGAATTTCGAAAAAAAAAAAATTTCTTTAACGAATCTTCATCTAACCAACAAAAAAAATTTTTCAAATTGAAACAAAAATGTTTCCAATGAAATGTCATTTTTTGAAGAAGATATTTTTTGGCAACGAGATTTTAATTTTGGAAAAAAAAAATAGTTTTCTAATAAAATTAATTTTTTTTATCGAGATTCTACTAATGGGTTTTATGGGATTTCGGCATCTCTTCTTTTATTAGTCTGTAATTTTTTCAAGAAAATTGACCCCCTCTTTTTTTTAATCCGTTCTAACAAGGATGTTGCGTCTGATGGTATATCGCTCAATTTTCTATATTGATTTAAAAACACCATAATTAACACATTAGATGTTGCTTTACCAAAGCGAAGTCTACTACTGAGGTACCTACACATTTATTGAAGCAAATATTAAGGTAGATAGTAAACACGCAATTTTATTCCTATAATTAGTTTTATTCATATTTGTTGAAGCTTTTGCTTCTAGCAAAGCAAATGCTTTTACTTTAAATATGAAGCGAATGCTCTAAAAATATTAATCATATAGTTCAAAGGTTTTGCTTCAAAAATATGTAGTAAAAGCATTTGCTACCTTTTATTTATCAGACCTATTGTATCAAGCGGTATATATTTCATTATTCATATTATACTTTATGAAATTAGAGACACCATTGCTGAGCTTCAAATTTGGTGTATCCTATATATTGTGCCTCTATCTAATTTCATTATTATTAATTTTATATCAAAAATATCTATCACCTAATAGAAATTGCTTGTGCTTGACAAATAAATACGTTTTATGTTATTATGTACAATGCATCATTTATTAATTCATTAATTCATTATTATAATTTATTTAATTTATGTAACTAAATTCACAAGAAAACCAAAAACAATTGTTTTTGTAGTAAACAACGGTATTGGTAAAACCATCTTAGAGAAGAAGGGAGAATATTCCTATAAAATAAAACAGAACAATATGTAAAGTACGTTTCCGACATCCACTGACAATACCATTCACTAGTAGTGGCACTCACTACTTACCTCTTGTGTTAAAGTTCATTTAAACGTGAACGTTACTTGAGAGAATATCTACTTAGCCGTGAAAGTGTTCTTCTCGAAGTGGTTTTGTTGTTTAGCAACTTATAGTTATATTTTATGCATTTGGAGTATTTCCGTTTACGATAGTGCTGGAGAAACAAAGTAAGATTACTATTTTCTATTTAAATAAAATGTTTTATTATTTTATTATATTTTTTTGGAAACACTTTTTTTATTGAGTTAAATTTGTGTTATTACTATTTGTGAAAAGTGTTTCACATTTAGGGGACATTATTAGAATCTTTTTTTATCTAAAGAGGTAGAGAAAATGTTGAAATTTAGAAGAAAATTAATCTAATTGATTTTTCAAGAAAAATCTAAAGAATGGAAACTTTATGGCTTTATTAGAAAAATATTTGACAAAAGTATTTTACATAATATAGGTCCCAAAAGTCTAAAACTGTCACAAAAGTCCTTATTGTTTGAAAGAATTGAGAGCAGTGACGGAAACTGACAGACAATTTGATCCACAGATGTTGAAAGTTACTGGTAATTTTGTAGTCTTCAATGGTAATCAGAATAACAATTTGTAGCACAGTATGAAAAATGATTTATTCGTTTATTTCTTTATTCTAAATATCAAGCTGACAAAAGTCATCACAGAAAAATGCCCAAAAAACGTGTTTGACTGAAGAATCGCCTCCTAATACGAATCTAATTTGTGAAATTATCTGAAAGTCTTGAGACGGTATAACAATAACACAAACAATAACAATAACAACCTTTATTTATCTAAGAGATCATACATTATGATATGGAACAAGTCATATAAAGTAACAGGAAAAGAAAGATAATAAAGAGATAATACAAATAGTAAACAATACATAATTACGTCGACATTATAAATTCTTCCATTGAATAAAATGTTTTATTTAGGAGATATCTTTTTACAGCATTATCTAATTTATTGTACATTACAGCACCAACATAAAAAGGATTCGACCTATAGGTATAATTATAATCTGTGCATGTAATACTGCAAATTTTCACCATGACGTGTTTGATAATAACACGTGGTTTTCAACAAAACACTAAAACACCATATATCGCAATCGACGCGCGTTTTACCAACAAAGTTGGCATCATGGAGATGGTTAAAACTCACTTTATGCTAACAATATATACTATTTATATTTGTTACATTTCTAATTAATCTCAAATTTCTACTATTTTAGTTTGGTCTCAAACGCATGTTGGGCAACTTTAAACTTATTTGTTCTACTTATTTTGAGATGAGCCATATGCTCTTTGAATCTAGTTTGATTTAATCGTCTAGTTTGTCCAACACGCTTTTGATTACAGTCCTTACAGCAAATTTATTAAATCCCTGATTATTCGTTTTCTTCACTTTTGTCTTTTGGGTTGCCTAAAAGTTATTGTAGTTTATTTCCCGATGAATGAACCACAGCCATCTTTAAAAATCTTACCAATATCACGGGTGAATCGAGGATCGTATGGAATCGATACAAGTTTCAGATTTTTTCTTTCTTTTTGAAAGGTCGAGGAATTTATAAATTTACGTTTCATAATTATTTTATCAACTAAACTTACAGAATTATCTATTACTCACAGCTACATCCTTAATCAATGCCTATTCTTTTTCAAATCTCTCCTGGTTGAGGGGGAAGCTTAATAGGTAATAAACTAGAAAATTAAAACTCGCCATTTTATTTTGAGCACACTGTTAAGAGCCCTTAAGGATATATCGTAAAGTACTGGTATCTTGTCTATGTTAATTTCTAACTTAGTGATATATTTTCCTTATTTTTTAATACATTCAAGACCATTATCTTATTTTTAATATTGATATATGATCTGTAAAATTAATTCATTACATGAATACTTTATTGATTTTATTATAATATTATTCAAAATAAGGATTTTTTGCGTAAAAACTAGCAATTTTTAAAAGTTTTCTTGTAAGAATAATATTTGTACTACCGTCGATAATAAAACTATACTCCTATAAAGTAAATATATCAATTATATAATTGATACTATACAGTATGACATAAATTTTAATTCTAAACAATTTTTCTTAGTAACATTTTTCATTTCGTTAAAATTGAACATAGTTTACTCTTACATACTTTTCAGATTTTTTAATTTTTTGAACATCCTGTACATGGCATGTTAACTTACTTCATGGCAATCATATTTTTAATAAAAGCAAAACTATTTATGAAGAATAAATTTTCCTAGTAAAATGACAAATAAAAAAGTTTACCCTCTCATCCACTTTAACTGTGGACATACTGTATATTAGTCATTTATTTTGCATTTAGTTTTTTTAATTGAAATAATGGATAATTATTTCAAAAAAAATAAATACAAAATAAATGATCCATGAGTGGCAATACCTAAACAACTTGATGATTCATAAATTTCGTTTCAGATAACTTCGCAGTAATATACGTTTCCTGAATTTTAACCAGGCATAGCGGCCTCGTCATTAGCGTGTAAAATGGTTCTGTGTATAGAAACAGGAGAAGACAACGTACCTTTTATACAATTAGGATCTCATCAATTGCGATTGGATTTGGAGGAACTTAATGAGGAGGATAAGGATCGAGCAGCCAAAGAAATTGATGAAAATCAGGAGAATGTACAGTTCGGTTTAACCAAGCTAAGGGAACTCATTGAAGGTAAATTAATAAAATGAATAATAATAGTAATAACATGTTGTATATTGTACATTGTACATATACAGTATATACCAAAAGTCTGAATCATAACGGATTATTTTTTATTATTTGACTACAAAAAAAAACTAATGTAATTTAGAGTAAAAAATTCAACCAACAATTAATTTGCCTACCAATTAAAACAAAAAATTCTATGATTTTATTTTTTTAATTGATCCTAATATCTTCCAAATAGTAATATTTGCAAAATTAATCGACTTTATTGTAATACGACAATAAGTCTAGATTTTTCGTGTTCGTTGGGCTGCCATTAAACAGGGACCGTAAACTGTGCCAACATAATTAAAAATGTACAAAAGTAAGTAGTTTGATCAAACCTAAGATCAGAATCTACTGTCAAACATAAAACGTTAACACTGATCGGCACAAAAGTGGGACAACAAGAAAAATCGGCATATTCTTAATTAAGATTTTTCTCAGTGGACTCAAAATATGTAGAATCATTTGTTTTGGCATTCTTGCAGCTTTTTTGTTAATTCGTTTTCCAATTTTTTTTGTCTTATCATTTTAAAATCTGACGAATTTTAACATTTTTAATCACTATGAGAAATCATTCTTTAGTGTTGGCTTGCAAGCTGCCGGTAATTTTTGAAAATGCCCTTATCCTCGGAAGATTCCGCTAAAGCAATTGCTTTAACTGATGCTGGCTTTAGCATCCGCGAAGTCGCTGAAAGATTGGGTTTTCCTTAATTCAGTGTCCACAGAGCAGTTATTCGCTTTAGAGAAACCGGCGAATACAGCAGAAGGTCGGCACCTGGAAGAAATCGAAACACAACTCCTCACGATGAATAATTCAACGTGATTTATCTCCTGAGAGATCGACATATGACGGTCGCTCAAATAAGGAATAAATAAACTGCAAGAAGTGCGCTAGGTCAACGTTAGCGATAGAACTGTTAGGAGAAGGCTAGGTGAAGCAAATTTATCTGATAGAAGACCAAAAACAGGCCCCGGGCTTCTCCGGAATCATCGTGTGGCTAGTTTCAATTTCGGACGCGAACATCTCAACTGGAATATCGAGCAGTGGAGTAATGCTTTTTTCTCCGATGAGTCCCGCTTTGCGTTGAGGTCTCCAAATAGACAAGAAGAGTGTGGAGAAAGATACGCGCAATACAACTTTATTGATAAGGTGAGCTTTGGTGGTGGGTCTGTAATGGTGTGGGATGGCATATCTTAAGCGGCTTGAATAGAGCTTGTGTTCGTAAATGGAGGTGCTTTAATGGCTAGAACGTACATTAATGACATTTTGGAAGAGCATGTGGAGATTTTGCGGGTTTTGTTGAGCAATTTTTTTTAAGGCACGATAATGCTCGTCCGCCAGAATTGTTAGAAATTACGTTCATGACGTCGGTATTGAAGTCCTAGACTGGCCAGCACATAGTCCTGACCTAAATCCCATAGAACATGTATTGGTAAGACATCGTGGGCAGTTGATAACACTGCAGCAACTTAGTTAGGGATGCACTACAGGAAGTGTGGGATAACATTCCTCAAGAAGCCATCCAACACATAATTGAAGGCATGGAATGTAGACTTGAGAGTGAAATAGAGCTAGAGGAGTTAATACTCATTATTAAATGAAGAAATTTCATTTTATAATAAGCTATTCTTTGTTCATGTCATGTTCCCAAATTCTCGTCGGACACCTTTTATCGTAAATATCGAGGTTACCCTTCTAAAATAACTATTTTTAAGAGAAAAGGTTGAAAATACACCAAGAAACAATTTTACCCGTGTTGTTTACACTGAGAAAAATTTTAATTAAAAATATACTAAATTTTCTTGCTGTCCCACTTTTTGAGCCGGTCCGTAAAATATATCGACATTATTGATATTAATTTTTACATCCTACTTTTCACTACTATCGCAGATAAATGTAGTACGACAGATGATCGAGAGTCAAGCGCATTTGGCTTTCACCAAAATTTCGGGGGTCGATCCTCGGTAATGGCAGTGAAATTAACTGTGAGATTGCTTCCAATATACGTAATCATTAGTTGTGTGTCTCTTGTCTCTAAATGTGTACCCCTCCCGCGCAACGTCAATTTAAGGGGGGTTGTACTATATGTGGTATGTTATTATTATTGTTATTATTAATTTTAACATCTAATAAGAAAAGTATTTTACAATTGGGTATCATTTACATTCATTTATCTTAGATTGGTTTAAAAATGTTGGAAAATAAAATGTATAAATAGTAAAAGGAATGGACCCTAATAGAGCACCTTAGGACACTCCACAAAAAATATCTGTGGAATTGGAATATTTGTTTTTATTTGTTTTCAGCATATATGTATTTTTATTTAAAATGGTAATGTTTTAAGTTAATTTACGAATTTCAAAATTTCAATTTCAATTAGTTATTGGTTTCAGAGGTTGAATTTCAGCTGAAAACTTAGTTTCTAAACTAGGTTTTTTGTACTATAATCTACGTTATTCCCAACATGTCATCGTTAATATGTATATGTGTTATATGTTATGTATAAATTAATTTTTTTTGCACTCCACTGTAAAATATGGAACATTTCTTGGAGAAATGAGTGGACTGAATAAAATAAAAGTGTTACAAAGGGTACACCCCTTACGCAATACATTTAAACTAAAAATGACATACATGTAAATCTTATTTTAAAAACAACAATGTACATATCTTTGCTTCTATTTTCATCTTGAAACATACGATCTTTTATAAATTGATACATCTTCTTTGAAAGATATAAATAAACATATTATCATGATTAAATATGAGATATCGGTATTATACAATTTTATTCCAAGTTTCCAAAATGTGTTTTATTAAACAAAGTTTGTATTTATTTCTTTAATAATAATAATTGAGCAATTTGATACACTACAACGCTTAAGTACTGAAGATTACAAATATATTAGATGGATTGTTGAAATTCAATCTATTAGATGTTTATCTGTGAGGTTATATGAAATAGAAAGTACCTATTATACATTTTTGTTAGAATAACAAGCAGTCGGAAATGACCTCATAACTTTTGAATTATTAAACTGATTTTCTTAATCAGTTTTCAGTATCTACGAGTAGAACCTCGTTTCGTTCACAATCAAACCGTTGTTGTCTCCATTTTTTTCAACACGTGATTAGAAAAGATGTCACAGGAAATAAAACCGTGCAAAATTTCAAAATATTTAAAGTACTTTAGAAGAGATCAAGATTTTGTAATTTTTGAAATTGAAAATTTGAAACTTGTATCTTTATATGCTTCCTCGAGACAGTATTTTGCCAATCACTACATTAATTGCGGAGATATTAATTTATCTCAAGAAAGTTTTGAAGATTTAATTCCCTTGAGCTAAAGTTTAGTCAATTTTTTGCTAGCTGTGAAAGAATGTTAAAATGAGGCATAGTTCACCTTCTTATGGCTACTGGGCATCTGTGAGTGAGAATAACTTTACCAAAACCGAAAAGTATGAAGAAAATTGGGCCATCGTCAATTCCATAAATTAAGAAATTTCTTGGTTGAAGAGATAGGTACCTATTTTTTAATTTTTTTCTGCAGAAGAAACTTGAAGCTAAATGTGTTTTCTAGAGATGATTTTGGAATTAAATCAGACTATATCTTTTTAAAAAAATGATTGACGGAATTTTTTTGCTGTATTTTTGTCTAGATTGTTATTGACAAAGTGTAAAAAGAATCAGGGTGATTCCTTTGTTCTCTTGCTTTGTAGCCACATACATGTAAAAAATGTCTCAAAGAAAAGAGGTTTTTGACCAAATAACAAACATCTGTTACTAATCAACGTAGCTATTTGTCACAATAAACGTCAGTTTTGATAGTTTCACTACTTGTGAGTGCGAGTGAGTCCAAAATGCGTTCTGAAGTGATATTTAAGTTGCGAGACCTGTTGCTTTGCTTGGAGATGGTCGATTTATGCGATATGTGGCAAACTAGCTTCAAACGAGTCAATCTGTTATCTGTAGAGAGTGGCATAGATACCTAAAAATGGGTAGATATTCCAGAAGAAATCGACAAGGCCGTAGAAGAAAAACTACCCATCTGGACAACAGGTAAATTGTCAATTCTTGTCTACGCTATCGAACTTCTATTGCTCGTGAGCTACAAAATTACCGGTGTGACAATTCCCGATTAGAAGATAACTGAAAGAATCCAATCTGATTTCTTTCAGGCCTGTGCGAGTACCTCACTTGATCAGGAACTTAACCGTCAATACTTTACCCGCGAACATGTTCAATGTCAACTTCGGCACTGAAGGTCTGTGGTTTTTACGGATGAGTCGAGTTACTCTAACTTATTGTGATTTTCGTGCACGAGTGTACAAACGTGTTGGAGAGAGATACAATGCCCAGTGTATACAGAAAGTGGACAGATTTGGAGGTGGATCAGTCATGGTTTGGGGCGACATCTGTTGGATGGTCGAACCGATTTGGTTGTCGTTCCCCAACGTCTCAACTAAAATTTATGTTGAAACAATTCCTCAAGAATGTTGTGCCGTTTGCGAATAATTTTGACGTTGGGCTCATCTTGCAACAGGATAATTGTAGGAATCATACTACAATTTTAACGAAAACAAGAAATCAAGTGATGGAGTGGTCAGCCATGAGTCCAGACCTAAATCCCATCGAGCACGTTTTAGATTTACTCGACAGACGTATTAATAAGTGACCTGTTGCACTTCGGACTCTCTAGTTGTTGACTGAGGTGCTTATGGAAAAATGGAGCAATTTCTCACAAGACATGTTAAGATATCTTATTCTAGTATGCCTCGACAATGCCAGGCTGTAACTGATTCTAATGGAGGGCCAACGCGCTACTAAAGCTCTGCTGTAATATAATTTTCATTACGTTTTAAATGAAATCACATTTTGATTTTGGTAGTCTTCTTAATTGTTTGGTGTAACTTAAGAAAACCTTTAAAGTAGAGTATATTTGTTGCTTGTATCTCGTTAAATAATATTAAAAGAAAAATATACCGAAGTTGATACTTGCGTTTGTCTTTTATTTCAAAAATGCTGTACAGTTGAAAAAGCGTTTCCCAAAATTTCTTGATCAGTGTTGTTATACCCATAGTTAGTTTCTGAGGGAGAGGTCAGTTTTTTAAATTTTCAAATGGAAGTTAAAAT
Source organism: Rhamnusium bicolor (assembly GCA_029963845.1). Classification (NCBI taxonomy): domain Eukaryota; kingdom Metazoa; phylum Arthropoda; class Insecta; order Coleoptera; family Cerambycidae; genus Rhamnusium; species Rhamnusium bicolor. Next base: position 11,478 of record JANEYF010003246.1, on the reverse strand, counting down.
TTTAGCGTATTTACCCAAGGCGCAAGGAATTTTCGACTGAAAACAACAAAGATAGATCAATACCTATCATGTAGGGCAATTTTTTGCCTGCAATTGTTCCAGAATTACATCCAATAGTTCTCTCAAATTCAAAATTTCTCTCTTCAACATGCAGTTTCGTTCTGTTCAGTCGAATTCATGTTTGGAAATCTGGTAGGCCATTACATTCTTTCCATATTGTGTAACAATACAGGTGCTATATGGCCGGTCATTATCATTCATCAACACAAAAGCATCATCGAAATTCTGTGCGAAAAGAACAACAGTATCTCTCACACACATCTAACACCATCTACACCATCAGTTCACTCCATTATTCCTACCCATACAGTAACATTACCGTTTCCAGATTCCATATAAAAGGGCATATTAACATAAAGTACCGTTTTAAAAATTCTAACTTTTACCTAACATATTCAACATAATACAGGTGTCGTCACAATAAAAGGGAAAAAAAAAAAAAAAAAAAACAAACAAACGGCCAACAAAACAAAAAAAAAAAAAAAAAAAAAAAAACGGACGCGCGGGGGGGGGGGGGGGCGGGGGGGGGGGGGGGGGGGGGGGAAAAGGGGGGAAAAAAAAAAAAAAAAAAAAAAAAAAAAAAAAAAAAAAAAAAAAAGGAAAAAAAAAAAAAGAAAAAAAGGGGGAAAGGGGGGGGGGGGGGGGAGAAGGGGGGGGGGAAAAGAAAAAAAAAAAAAAAAAATAAAAATTGGGGGGGGGAAAGGGAAAAAAAGGGGGGGGGGGGGGGGGGAAGAGGGGGGAAAAAGAGAAAAAAAAAAGGGAAAAAAAAAGGGGGGGAAATTTTTTTTTTTTCCCCCCCCATATATAAAAACAAAAAAAAAGAAGGGGGGAAAAAAATTTTTTTTTAAAAAAACGCTTTTAAAAAAAAACTAATTTTTACCTAAGATTCAACACAACACAGGTGTCGCGTCAAAAATGGCTGTTAAAAATAATGAAATGAAGTTTATTTTGAAAAAATGTTTTCCATGTTAAGAACAGAGACAATTTAATTTTGAAAAATCATGAATTCTACATCAAGTCTGACAAATTTTATCATATTCCTTAAGCATGGTTATTTCAATGGTCGAACTGTGGCACAAAAATTATTACTAAATTCTTTTCTAAAATTCTGTTACAGAAACCAGATGAAAATATTGTCCTGTAGTCATAAGAAGATAAGTCCTATCTCATTCGTAAAATATTTCTCACAGAAACCAGCAAATTGTCAGTTTAGATCAAAACAAATTTCTTGAAAAAAATCTCCGCAACTAGTAAACGACAAAATTCTAAAACCACTGCGAGGAACAGAAACGGAAAACAATTAAAAAATTATCTTTTTCAAATAGGAATACATTTTTTCGTAGAATAAAAAATACAGATATTCTACAAAATATTTACTGATAATAGTCATAACACGTAGATTATTTAGCATATAAACATTTCAGGGACATGTTAATAACCTTTTAACGTCGACTTACGATATGAATAATTGATATATGTATTTTAAACATCATCATACAATAATATTGTCTACGTCTACTCATGCTGAATTTGTAAAATTTGTGAATTGCGAATAGTCAACCCCTTCACTTATTATTACAACCGTTGATTGAAATCAACGTTACAACCAACCATGTTCAGATATCATTTAAAAAAAAAAAAAAAAAAAAAATAAATTTATTAAACCTTTTTTTTTTTTTTTTTTTTGTTTTGGTTTTTTCTTTTCTAAAAAAAAGGGGGAAAGTAAAAAAAAAAAGGAGGAAGGAGGTTGCGTATTCCAATTTAAAAATTTTTTTTTTATTATATAATTATTCTTTGGGAATTTCAAAGATACAGAGCGTAAATGTGTAAAAAATGTATATTTATTTAAATACCTTTTGAACAAACGAAGATATTGAAACGGAATTTTGATTTTTATGAGTAAAATGGCATTCAACGTAAAAAAATTTAGCCCAACTTTAGCCAATGACGTAGATATGGGGGTATGTCGGTTACGTTTTCGCCAATACAATTAAAGTTAGTCGTAATCATATTGTTCGATAAAATGCGCCAATAAATTTTATCTTATACATAAATGCAAGTAGACACCTGTCAAGCAGTGTTCAGATCATTATTAGCTTTCTTTTAACTTGTTGAAGTGAATAATTGTCGATTTATGTTTAATAAATTATTTACTCTTTTGAAGAAATGGCTGATATGCATTTCATTTATGGGCTTGCTAATGGTTATGATTTTAAGGCTGGCATTTTGCTGTAAATATACAGTGGCGTGTGTGTGAGGGACGACACACGTGTATTTTTAACTAGATATCACAAGAATGAACATATATTAGTAATATTTGTTGTAAATGTTCCAGAGTTTATCTCCGGTGCCTCTAATTAAAAATCCATTTGTATTTGAGAAGGACTGTTCAACGTCGACAGATGTAGTTGGTTCATACTTAAAATATATTTATATATATATATATATATATATATATATATATATATATATATATATATATATATATATATATATATATATATATATATATATATATATATATATATATATATATATATATATATATATATATATATATATATATTTTTTTTTCTTTTTTTTTCAGACATTCCACATTTATATCTACTTCTTTCATTTAAAAGTCATCTCAGGTGTGACATTTGCCACCCCGTAGACTGATGTCCGGGTATTCAAAAACAAAAAAAAATCTTTAAAAATTCGAATAGATGTTAAATAGCATAAACTGACAAAACCGAAAAGTCCTTATAACTCGTGAAGGGATGTAGATGTCGAAAAAAATAAATTAAAAAACACCTATAGCCCTCTGTCGACTTTGGTAGCCTACAATCCAGTGTAAAACGTTTTGAAAAAAATTCTTTAAAAGATCAAATATATGTTAAATATGTAAAGCATAAACTGACACAACCAAAAAAGTCTTTATAATTCGTGGAGAGATACAGATGTCGAAAAAAGAAATGAGAAACACCTACTCACTCTCAACTTTGGCAGCCTATGTGTGTAAAAGCCTCAATCCCTTTGAACAAAAAAAAGAATGTTCTGTTAGGAGATTGATATTAAAAATACAGAGCATACGAGCATACGCGCTAATGGCCTATCTGTTTGTGAATATATCATTAGCTGTTTCGAATATAATATTATGTATACTTAGAAGTCGTATCTGGAATCTATCGCAGCCTCCCGATCCGTAATTATAACGTGTAGGCAGTTGCTTATTTACGGCGCCCACGCCCATGATAATGTACTCAATAAATTAGCCTTAGTAATAATGTAGAAGCTGAAAGACATTATGAAGTCATCCAGATCGAAGAATGTTTATGAATATTCATATGCACTTAAGGTAAACAGGATCTTTGAAACCTAATCGTGGTGGTCGAATAAGGGCGACGGGACGGTAAGAACAGTTCGATAAGAGAAAAGGGTACTTAAAACAGTTGAGGCGTATTAAGACAAGACGAATTGCAGGAACGAAACGTATGAGTTACATGACAGTTCATCGCGTTTTAAGAAGCATATTGTATCCCTAACAATTACTAAAGGTTCAGGCGCTAAATCCCGAGGATGCAGTACTACAGTAAACAATAACTAGTAGCTTATTTCTCTGGTCGTCTCTTTGATGCTTCGCTCGAGGCTCGGTGACCTCGGCTACACGAAAACAATGGGCGTGTTTGACGAATACAACTGCTGAGAATTAGCGCTCAAACCTCTTAGCTATTATTACTATTAACAGTTGTAATTTCGCCGAACGGTCTGGAAGGAAGCGGAAAACGACCTGTCAATATAAATATTCCAAATTTTAAATAAAATTTCAAACTTACATTTGGAAGTAGTTGGAACATTTTGGTTAATTTGTTTATTATTTAAATCACTTAAAACCTAATTGTTAGCGAATCCATGCAAATTATTCATATTATTTTTGAAATTATATACATAGAATAGTACTTCGACCAATGATCGAAAGGATAGCATTTCATAACCTGTGCTGGCTAGAAATAGCGAAAAAATTTGTCGCTGACTACGTTGAGTAGCAGCTTCCAGTTAGTGCCATAGTCAACCGTCTCGTTCAGCGACTGCTGCCAGTCAGTCTCCCAACGGTTGTGTTCGCTAAACGCGCCCAATACTCGACCGCATACTGCGGCAAAGTTTTATGATTTTTCCATAGGCGTACCAGGGATAAAACGCTATTTTAAAATATTATTTTAGTTTTATGAATTTTATCATTCTATCGTATTACAGGATGTATACAGGGTGTTCTAACCTAAATGGCATTCTAAATGGGTATTTTACTATTGAAAAAACAATCATAATGGAGTAACATAAATGTATGCGACGTAGCAGTAATATTAATTGAGTTAAATTAGCATTGTTTTTTATATTACAATTATTATTATTTCATTGGTAATTTATTGTAGACGTATAGACTTGATTTAACGATTGTTCATTTAATCATAAGGTTGATAGTAAAATAAAAAAAATAAATGAAACGACAATAATAAGAAATAAATGTTTTATTAATTTTTCAAAATAATTAACATATTTTTTCGACATGTCTTAAAATTTCTATTAACAGATTTGTTTTGTATATAAATTGTTTTGTATATAAACATTTGCCTTAAATCAGTTCATAATTAAAAATGACGAATTATTTTTGCAGAGGTAGGTTGTTAGTTACCTATCGATTATTGTATACCCTCCATCCTGTATTGCAATATTTAAATACAAATAACTCCAAAACGATAGCTTATATTGACGTTTAATAAGAGGACCTTTTTTATATAGTTTTTAACATTGGCGATTCTTTCCACCATAAATGTGTAGGAAAAAAAAAAAGGTATGGCAAATATCACCGCCACCCCCTTTGTAATTATCCCAACAAACAGAATTTATATAATAATTTTATAAAATATGTAACATTATGAAATTAATAAAGGGCCAATTTTTTGCAACTTAACGTTTCGAATTTATTGACACATAACTAGTGTTATCCCCTTTAAGGGATTGTAGCTTCCCTATGAATTGACTTAAGGAAAAAAAACTCAAGCCTTATTTTTTTTACTAAGTCGATCCCCATCCCCTTGAAAGAAGGTACTTAATTATGAGACACCCTGTATATGCTTTACTTTATTTGACCCTTTACCCTGTAAATACCCGAAAATAATAGAACCAGCGGTAAAAATAATCGAAAATTGACATAGACAAAAAACACGCCCCGGCCGGGAAAGTTTGAAAAAAAAAATCGTGCCAAATTGGAGATCAGCTCCTACCGTAGGGAACTCGATGTGTTTATAATAAAAGAATTTATACGTGTCAAAAGATCATTTTTTCGTTTCAAAAAAAGTCATTTTGCGTTAAAAAGCACTGTTTGAAAAGAAATTTTTTTATTCAAAAAATTTTGACGTTTCAAAAAAAGTCAATTGGTGGAAAGACTAATTTTTAGAATTGGACGATAACGAACTCAGTCTCCTCCTCGACCTTAGTGTGTCCAAAGAAATTTACCAAAAACTGTAGCTGCTATCAGAACCAGACAGACACACAGACACACAGACAGAAATTTTTGAAATTTGTGATCGTCAAATCTCGATTTCTCCAAAACAAAAAAATTTTCACGAAACATAACTTCCAGGGGAAAAATTTAAAACCAAAAGACCAAATCGTTTAAAAAATGACTAAACATTTCATAAAGTGATTAATCTCTCGTCTACACATATTTAAAATTTATTCTGTAATACTTTAAAAAAAAACAGAAAATAAATATTTATACCTCAATTTATATTCTTAAAATTACTTCATTAATGGTTCTTGTTTTTGCAAAACAATACCTAACTCCTATACTAAATTCAATATGTTTTATGCTTGCAATAATATAACAGTTTTTCACTTAGCTTTCGGTATCACGAGGAAATGAATAAAACTTTTCATTACTACAATAACTTTTATTTGTACACTCCTTTACACGAACAAACCATTCCCCCTTTTTTCTTATCATTCCCCATTTTAAAATAAAATAAAATGCATCCAATTGCCACAATAAATCAATTACGCGTAAAGCACTTGCACCACGAATTATTTTTTATTTCGCTGATAATATACACTCTGCTCTGACGGCCACTACTGCACTGATGCTTGTCAGAGTAGCGTTTCAGAATAGCGGTCCATGAAGGCAAACAAGAAGAGATAAGCTACTGGTTATTGTTTACTGTGACAATACCACGTAAGAGATTCTGCTCCTGGTTTACACGGAAATGTATTCGAAACCATTTATTTCTTCTTCTGTATTATTTACCGATGAAGCTGGATTTAATAGGGATGGCATTATAGATTAACATAATAATCACTTATGAGGCCGATGAAAATACTCACGGAATATTTGACTCGAGGCACTAACAACATTTTTCAATTAATATCTGGACTGGAATTGTCGACGATTTTTTAATCAGTCCATTTGTTCTACCCCGAAGGATTAATGGAGAATCTTACCTCAATTTTCTTCAAAATGATTTGCCACTTCAGGGTATTCCACGAGCAGTAGGCCAACGTATTTTTTTTGTACAGTGGTACTCCACGTCTTTTTTCTTATAGATAGGTCGTAGGGGGAACTATAGCATCGTCATGTCGCACCCCACGGCTTAATCTGCTGGATTACTATTTATGGAGTCATTTAAAATCTTATGTTTATACTGTTCTTATTCCCAGTGAAGAGACTTTCTTCATAGGATCAAAGAACGGTGCCAGCAAAATATTTTATAGTATTCATACTACTTTTGGATTATTCCAAAATAGTAATTCTTTGACGTGGTTTCACTGATATACTCAACACTGAAAATAGTCTTTTCTGGAAAATTTTCCTCTTTGAAATATTGGTTCCGAATACCACCTGGCTTACTTTGAAATAATTGGGTACCATGTTTGACTGAGCCAATTTGGGACTATCAAAATTCCCTCCACTTTTTCTTTAATATTTTACTGAAAACCTTATTTATTTATTTAAAAACGAGTGAATATTTAAAAATGTTTTTGAATGTATCTGATATTTTAGTAACTAATTATATTTATTTTAAGACTGTATTGCTTGTGCGGTAATTTTTCATAAACATAAAAATTTACATAAGATATTAATATACATATGATATTAATATACATAAGATATTAATATAAATTCTTAAATTAAGTTATTATAGATACATATATTTAGAATCAACTGTTAACGCTTGAAATTATTATTTATCTATCTAGTAAATCTCTAACGGTTTTATTTTTGACTTTGGTAGTTGCTTGAATAATAGAAAATTGTTGCATAACTATCGATTTCTCTCGAGAATTAAATAAACATCTATGACAAGTGATAAAAATCTAACTAAAAATGTTACTTAAATATTTCGCTCCAATTCAATCGTGTTTTATTTTTCCTTTACAGTTTAGAATTTGGAATTACACTGTTATGGATAATAATTTTGACATAGACTTAAACAAAGTTGATTTATATCAAGCTAACTCAGGTAATAAAACTAGATTCTAATACTGTACAGTCGCCAGAGAAACACTTCTTTAGTAATATATACAAAAACAACTTTGAACTTCCTAGTTACCTGTATTTGGTTGTTCATCATTATACAATATTCCAAATACGGAGACTCAGTAGCGGTTCGTCGACGTTTTAGACAAGCGCCTAATAGTAGTAAAAGTTAATATAAGGATTTTAATTTTCTAAATATTCCAGAGAATGTGTACGAGATGAGTTATGAGTCTGATCGTAAAAGTATATCACATGTGATTTAAGAAAAGATCTGGGAAAAATCTGAGGAATCTGGATTTTATGCCGGGAAAAGTGCAATAAGCATGTGACAGATATAAATGTCTATGCAATAGAAATCACATTACTTATTTCTAAATTTAAGGGAAGTGTTATGTTGCAATGAAGAACCAAAAATAGCTGGAGAAGGTTTTAAATAAGTTCGAGTGTTAAGATGGGATTTTTTATATGATGCAAAATGGTTTGTCGCACGTGTAATTCATACCTGTTAAATCAACTGATTTTAACATGTGCATTTGAAACGTGACGGATGCGTTGGCCATTTAAAATCACACCATTTTACTCATCTAATGTTGGCCACAATGGAAAGAAAACTATTTCATTTATATTTGTTTATGACAATGTTTCCTATACAAATATAAAAAAAGGTCCTGACCATATTCTTGATAGATCTAATACTTTTAGTTATAGGCTGCCGAAATAGGGGGATGTTTCATATCACAACTATAATTTGTAATTCGCGCTAGATTTTCTCAAAAACGATTTATACTACGCTTACAATGCGTAGAATGAAATTTTTTCTATATGATGGTGGGTCTTTCTTAGATTTCTATTTTTTTAATTAATTAGCCCCTTAATGTGTAGCGGACGCAAGCGCATCTTTTTAATTCTATAATTTCCACTTCAAAGTTAATATTTTCTTTTAAATTTTAGTGACATTTTGCAAAATAAGTAAATCCTAAAAGATGAAAAAAAGTTTTCACCCCTAAGGGACAATCTTCACCCCTATCTTCTCAAAAGGGGTTTATAGCCAAAAGTGTTCAATATGCGAGGAAGTGCCAAAAGAGAAAATGATATAATTTTCCATAAAGATGGTCCTTATTATAATTTAATTCATTTGAGTTACAGGCTGCTGAAGTAGGAGTATGTTTAAAATTATTTTACTCATTATTGTGTATCAAAAGCAAGAATATTTGTCATTCCATTACTGTTCTATTTTTATTCGGGTAAATGAGGTCTTTGCCCCTTATTGTCGAAAAAGTCTGTATATTCGCGTAGCCCATAACAAGCAACGACGCCTTTCCCCTCCAACACTTAAAAAAATGCGCCAAATGTTCTATCTAAACGGTGGTGTGGAAATGAACTTGTACTAAGACAAAATTTACTTATCGAAAATAATATAATAAAAATAAATTTTTATAGGACATTTTTTAAGTACCTAATATTTTTCTTTCGAAACTATTATTGCAAAGGATAGGAGAGTATAAGAGACTATTTCAATTGAAAATTCAAAAATTAGCAAAAATACCTCTTTTGTGTAAGAGACTACCCTTACACAAAATGCCCCGTATCTAAGGCACTCGTACAGGCTAGACCAGACACCAGTGCTGCTTTACGTCCTCGGAGATATTGAGTCCATTGTCGAGAACGAAAAATGCCTGATTTAGTGGAACTACTTGTTCCCAACTCTCAGGCTAATCGAAACCAACAAGCCTGAGAGTCTTCTTCGACCATCAACTCAATTTGATGTATGTTATCGAGTTCTCGGCACCTGCGGAGAGAAAAACATCACCTTGAAGGAGGAGGAGAAACGAACCAAATATCGTGATCTCCGGTACGAGCTCCAAGTGCTGCATCCGGGCTACTCGGTCAAAATGGTCGTCCGAATTCGGTGTACACGGAGCTGAGGACCATATCGGCCTGCCACAAATCCGCTGAGTGATTGGCAGGCCAAATGCAGAAGGCGGTAATTCTCAGTTTTTCCCGTCTCCTTAGGGCACACGATTCTGGAATCTACAGTCACAAACCCTGCGGGATGTAGGGAGTAGCTGTGGTTAATATACTGGCGCGACTCCCGTGAGGCGTCGGAGGCCACGGGAGGACTGTCCAGCGTCGGGAAACCGAAAAAAAAAAAGAAAAATAATAATAAAAAATGCAAAGAAGGTTACAACTATTTTTTTTAGAAAAAGAACTACTAAATAAATTCAGTTCAATGTAATCGTAGGAGAAACCGTTTTCGAGAGATTCTAGTGCAAATTATAAATTTTATTTGTGAGTTGATACATCCTTCTCCTTTTGCAGCCTTTAACCAAAAATCTATTAGATTTATCAAAAATATGATAAGGTCCTTTTTATAGAAAACAGAATGGGCATTTTATCTCTCTACACTTTTTTCTGATAGGACCACATTTGGCTAAAAAATTCGACCTTAAAAATGCACTTTTTGAGGGGTAGGGGGTGAAGCTTGCCATTTAGGGGTGGGAACTTTTTAGTTTTTAATTTTTTACCTACATTCTGAACATGTCGTTAAAATTTCAAAACATTATTATTTTTTTCTTCTAAATTGTCCAATTTGCACACACTAATAGGCTTATAACTGTTGATAATATGTTTAAAAGCAGTTTTTCGTACATGATATTGATCTTGTAATTTGAGGAATGTCGTTTCTTCTAATTAGACTAATTGCTTATTTACATTTTGTTTGACTAATATATTTAAAATGATACTTTTACTTACTTTTAGAATATACGTTTTTCGTTTTTAGAATATGGATAAATTGGTCAGGTTTAGCCATATTTTTCAAAAATATGAACATAAATTACATTAGAGGAATCTTAACAAAATTTTCATCTTATGATAACATATTTTCTACATTAAAATCTAAAGACAGTATTTCTAGCTATTAATAATTTTTCATATTGTTTGCTGAGAATGTATAAGGTTTTCATGGAGTATGGTTTTACTTTACTAATTTGTAGATTAGTTGATTGTTATAGATAATTTTTTTTCCTTGATGGTTTTTTTAAAAAGCATGAAGTATAACTAATTTCGCAATCAGCAAAAGGTGAAGGTTTTCGTTGAACCAGTTAATTTTAAATTGATTGGTGTCATTTATAAGCAATTTTAGTAAATAAAAATATTGTCATTAGATTCAGTGATAATGATAACAAATATTTAAAACTTTTTATTCACTTGATTCCACTTGGTTCCACTTGATTAATGGTAATCTATAAAATCTCAGTTTAGGTTTTCCAAGTAATTATTTAGTACCATGAGATCAGCAATTAACGGTTTCGGTGCAGTGAGCGCCGGGGGCATAGCATCGTACATGTTTTATGTATGTTGATATATATACACTGCTAGTTTAGTCACAGGAATAAAGGTTATACAGAATGGACACTTCGAGAATTATGAATGAAACAGCTAGAAATTTTCTATGACCTCGCTATTGATAACTCTTTAGTAACTCCCAAAATCTTCGTATTTATGAATGAAAGGAACGTGATGGGAATCACAAATTATGATTAATTCTAAGTAGGAATTTTGGTTTTACCACGTTTTACCCTAGATTTAACTGTTTTGATTTTATAAAGCTGTAAATTTTCGAACTGATTTAAGATGAAGAACAGAAAGTATTGAACCTTATTACAAATTACAATAGGCTTATTGCTTTGACTTTTGTTCACTTAAAACAGTTCTAAGAAAATCGCTTATTATTTCAATCTAACCCAAGATTTATAAAGTAAAGGGTAAATTTCAGTATAGAAATATTAAACCTACAACGGAAACGTTCCGCAATGTTACAAAAGTTTTCAAATTTTTCTTCACGAATCTACATATTTCTGCATTAAAATCATTTAACATTTAACATATTTTGAGTAATAGCG
>JANEYF010003245.1:0-19644 GCA_029963845.1 Rhamnusium bicolor | reverse complement strand
AATCCAGTATTCAGACTCTTCATGCAAAGATATTCAAAACGAATTCTTTTAAATCTAATTTATTATACACACACTGTCGACTCGTCCAATTGCATTACTGTGTGGTCGTATTATTGTCCGGTTTATCGCATAATGACTCCATTTTGGTTGATTTTGTGTTTCTAGACATATTCTTAGTATTGTCTCATCCTTTTTTTTAACTAGTTTTGACTGCTGATGAAATTAGTTTGTGATTTTTCAATTTTGCTTCTGTTTTATCATGGATGAAATCACATTTTGTCAGTATTCTCATTTAAATGGTCAAGTTCTCGCATTATATATGGTAAAGGATTCATTGTCATTGCACATAAGTTGGTAGACATTTGTAACTCTTGCTTTATACTGAAATGTCTATGTTTTAATATGTCGATTAGTGTAGATGTACTTTTGGGACAAATGATTATTTCTCATTTTTCTCCTTGAGTATTATAAATTTTTTCCAGTAGTCTTTTTTGTTATGGATCATCATCAACTTTAGTTGATAAGGTGGGCTTTTGCCACTTTGCATCTATGGTATCATTTTCTCATCAATTTATCAAATGTTAAATACTTTATCTATTTTTACTTTTTATTAATAAGATCACCGAGACATTATTACTGTTTAAAAAATCACTTCCCAACATTACATCTATCAATGATTCTAGTATTATTACAAACTCAGTGAAATTATTTCTTGTCCCATTTTGAACATTTAAGTATTATTATTTGCTAACTTCTACTATTTTCCCTACCATTAGCTGTATGTAAATTTATCTTTCATTCTTATTATATCATTTTTAAAACTTTTTAGTGCCATATTCATCATGTTTTTTGCATTTTTTACTAAGCCCAGAACCCGAACACGATTAGTGCTTCATAAAATATTATTTTAAATTTATTTTAATAAAGGATACAAATCTAAAATCTTCAGTATAGCCAAGTCATCTTGTTCAATGTCATAAACTCTTTGTTGCTCGTAGATTGAGCTTATCAGTTTTATCCGATTTGCAACTAACTAAAAAATTTTCTTTGGCTCTGGTTCAACCATTGCTTTCAAGTTATCTCCTTCTATCCTATTCCATTCCATATGCTTTTGTATTTCTACCTTCAGGTTTGTCTTCCTTGTTTATTTTTCTTGTTGTCCATCTACTTGATTCTCTTCTTGATTATTATTAGCTTTTACTATATTTTCTTTTAATTTGATAATTGCCTTGTCTATTTCTTCTATATTTTTTTTACTCCCTTTGTTCATTTCTTCTATCATTCTGATTAGTCAGTTCCCCTTTCGTCAGCCATATTCCTATTATACTCATTATACTCTCTTCCATATGATCTATATCTTCAGTATACAGTTTTGCCCTTTCTCATTGTTACACTGAGCCCTGTCCTGACGTCGATCATTTCCATATTCTAATATCATACTGATGTACTGTTTGTGCACTTTCTTTTTCGCATGTTCAACCACCTACCATCGTCAATTCTCTAACATAACGACTATTTTTCAATCGTATCAATTGATTGAATAAGTATGACATCTCTATATAATATTTTCCGAAATCAAAATACTTAACAATTTCCACATCTGGCACATGCACTTAAATGTCTAACATAGCTATTTTTTTTTAAGATATATTTTTCACGTGTCCTACATTTTCCACATAATGCTACCAACAAATTTTTGTAAGTATTGATTGCTGGTCTTCCAATAATTAGATAGAAAGATTAATAAAATTATTTCTCTCAACTATGGCATACTCAACCAGCATCCTCTAGACTATTTCTTGATGTATGTTTTTAAATTTATATTATCAGTTAACAGTTACATTTTCTTATTTTTTGTGAGCAAAACTTCTGATGGACTTTCCGTCCCCATTAAAATTACCTCGGCGTCTTGTTGTAGTAAAGAGTTAGAAATACATTGTATATTTCCTCCTATTATTTTTATTGTTTTTTTGTGTCATTTGTTTTTTCATTGCTCATTAACAGCATATTGTTCATCAACATTTATTAATTTGAGTCTCCATAGCTTGAATACACCTTTGGACCACTTGTGAAATCAACCTTTATATCCCCTGTTCAATTTCTGTCCTAATTTATTAATTTTTCGTAACTTATTTTGTAAATATGCTGTAAATTTGTTTTTCTCTATACAAGGGACCATCCCATCTATTATTTAATGGATATGTTAATTCTATTTGTTCCCTTATTTTCTTCTTTATTTTCTAAATTGATCTACTTTATTTCTATAATAACTTCTCCCAAACTGTTATTTCTGTTTTGTTTTGTAGCTATTACTTAAAACTTATTAGTCTAATTATTTTGATTGTTATTTTTTACTTAAAATATTATTTGTTTCAGTTGGGTTCGCTGCCAGTGTTGCTGTCATCTGTTGCATTAGTTGCATGAAAAACAAAGTATCAAGAACTGGGAAAATACTGATGGCTCATAATCTTGGTTTGTACCCGAGCATTACTTTGATCTGCCATGTCTACCATTTTAATTGATCTTAATTCCATACAACAATAACTTTAATATAATATATTAAATAATATTATTATTTTTATACTGCCTGTATCATTTATTTTATTAAATTTACCTTTTTTAAAACCTCTGAATTATAATAAAACACCTAATGTTGACTTGCCCACGTTGGGCGTCAAATTGTCGCGTTTAGTATTTTAATATTAATACTTACGTTTTTGATTTTTTTTTTTAAACTCGCATGATCAAGAAAAATCTAACAGGGTTTGTAGTTAGGTTCCGTAGTCAACATGAGGTGCTTTGTAGATGTAAATTATAATACATACTTCCAGGCAAATGATAGACCAAATTGAACTTAACAGTTTAATTTGCTAATCAACAATAGTTATTCAATTAAATTACCCTAAACTGTCCTACCTAGCTTAAAACAACAAATACCCCTTATTTATATCTACTCAATGTTCAATACTACATTTAATTATCAATGTTTTTAATTTTTTAATAATTTTAAATAAATGTTTATTTATTTTTCCTTATAAGGTTAGATTGAACTTTTACCTCGTTGATAATCTTATCAATTTCTTAAATGTCAATCCTATTCGTGTCTTCCTTTATCTTTCCACCTTCTACCAATACTCCTTATTTATCTTCCTTTTCTTTATTATTTTTGTAAATATATCATTTGTATATTCTTACTACTATTATACTTCTATTACTTTCAAATTAAATTAATCTCCATTTTCTATTTATAACAAATTTTCCATCATCTCTCAAAATTATATTTCCTCAATTTTTATTTTCTATTAACAATTTTCTTCTCTGTTTCAGGACAGGAAAGAATTAAAACCGTTCTCAAGAATCTCTCAATAATTTTTCTGTTATCTCACTTCTTTCAAAAATTTTTAGAATTTCGAATTGTCAGTTTTTCTTTCTGTCCACTCCACGCATCCTATTTTTTTATCTTGAAATTTCATATATATTTATTATAATTATATTGGCTCTAAACCTTTTATTATTCTTTATATTTTTTAATTAAGTCTTTCTTAAATTTTATTCTGCTTCTTTTGGTGTTGGTTTGATTCCATTTGGTTCATTTTATTTTAATTTAACTTTTGTCCGACACCAAACAATGTTTTCACATTTTTTTAAACATACACAAATTTTAACATATACAATTTCTTTATTTATTTTTTTTTAATAGAATAATACCTATTCGTTGAATTCAGCCCGTATCTATCCTGAAAGTATGGTAATATGTCTAACTATGATGTTTTATCCAAGAGATAATTTTTTTTTTTAATTTATATATCTCCAGGCCTTCAAATTGCATCAATTTCTACAGGCATAGTATTATTTTATAATAATTATTTCAGTAAACTAAAATATATGACATTATATATATATATATATATATATATATATATATATATATATATATATATATATATATATATATATATATATATATATATATATATATATATATATATATATATATATATATATATATATATATATATATATATATATATATATATATATATATATATATATATATATATATGTTGTTTTTCAGGTTTTCGCGGGTGGTGAATGTTAAGCAGATCGGACAACCACGGTCCCTCTCGGGGCCTATCACCTACGCGGGAGTATACCCGGAAAACGAATTTAACATATATATATATATATATATATATATATATATATATATATATATATATATATATATATATATATATATATATATATATATATATATATATATATATATATATATATATATATATATATATATATATATATATATATATATATATATATATATATATATATATATATATATATATATATATATATATAAACAATGAATAATCGGGTAACGCCCTGCAAAAAGAAAAAAATTGCACGGTGGAAAATGCAAAAATTGCAAATGGCAAAAAGATGCAAACCGTGGACACGTGTTTCTGACTAATTGGTCTTCATCAGCACGGTGTAGCTGGAGTTAAAATGATGTACAAAACTCAAAAAGACACTAAAGGAAACCGCGACAGGGAGCCAGTCGCACCTTTGTGGCTTCCACTTGGATGACTCTGGTATGAGAGCATCGTCCAAGCATCGCACACGCGGGCAACCATAGCAACCTGCGTGGGATTCCGGACCCAGGAAAATGAATACGAACAGGGAATGAGTTAAACGCGGGTATATATATATTATATATATATATAATATATATATATATAATATATATATATATAATATATATATATATAATATATATATATATAATATATATATATATATATATATATATATATATATATATATATATATATATATATATATATATATATATATATATATATATATATATATATATATATATATATATATATATATATATATATATATATATATATTTATTCTTTTTTTGTGAAGCAGTCTTAAATAAATAGAGTAAGTGAAGTTGAGAGTCTGCATTGTGGCTAAAGCAAAGGTATACGTAAGTAAATCTGTTTGTACAGTGAGAATCATTTTCGGCGGGGTAAGGTGAAGTTGTCCATTACTACGAAACCGAAAAACACACACATAGACCGCCTGGACATTCCGTTTCCTCACTGAGTTATCCAAGCTTCTATCATACCGCTGCATAGAATAAAGTGGTGTTTCTACACTCTAAACTTATTTGCAACATATAACGAAATATCTAGATTCTTTGACAACGGATCAAAGAAGCAGACGTTTTTATGTTGCAAGTAAGACTGAAATAAACCTTACTAAGTGTTTATTTCCGCTGGGTTCAACGTTTTACACAACTTTATACACTCGTATCTTTCTACCCTGAATTGATATTACTTTCCACGAAGGCGAGATTATTAATAATTCTTTCTTTCAGTATTTACTTCCATCGGGAACACTCAGATTACATGTTCTTATAGGAACCAAGTGGCTTCTGAAGAATGAAAAACCTATCAGTCTTTTTCAGTTACACCAACAATAGATAACATGTATTACTTTAAAAACTTACATTCCTTACTTGTATCTTATCATACAGGGTGTCCGGAAAATAATGAGACATTTTAATGGTAGATTGTTCATTTAAAAGTAAGTCAATTACGTTAATTAATTCTTGGTTCAAAGTGTTTACTGAAAAAGTTAGAGAACCTCAAAATTGTTTCTCAGATTTTCTTTTAGATCAAGAAAACTTTTTTTATTCATTTATTTAACGCTAGCCTATTTTCGCTACCAGGGTCAAGCACCGACGAGTTAAGACAAGCTACCACCCACCTGAAAATGTTCCAAACTTCGTCTCTATTGAAAAGTAGGTATTTTTTTACTTGCCTAATATTTAATATACAAGGGATGGATTGCTACACATCCCTTTCGAAGGACGGTATCACCTACATAACCCTCGTCTAAGAGCTTCTGCGTTTACGTTGATACACAAATTGCTAGAAGGCGGGACGAATTCGCCGAGTTTTACTTGGGTTACCATCAAATTACAGACTGCGACTACCGTTGCTCAACTTATCATATCGAAATACGAGTATGTTAAGCCGGATCTACGCTCGTAAATGGTATGAAGCACAAAAAATAAAAAGGAAGTGAAATAGAGGGTATGTTAATATGAACTTTTTTGCTAAAAAGTTATTTCTTTTAAGCCTGCGAGGTAGCGTCGCTAGGGACACCCTGTATAGTGTAATATACGTCTCTGACTTTAGTTACAGGATAATAAAAGTTCTTTAACAAACACTACAAATGGCTACAACTAAAATTTAGCCGAGTTTGAATAGATGGATGGATATTACAAATTTATTATAATGTAGAATAAACATTAGAACTGCTACCATATTATCAGTATAACGTTTCACCTCAAATTATGTATAACTTAGTTTCACAAGAGAATAGTTGTACCTATAATAGTAAATATTATCTTAGGTTGTTAATTTAACTATAGGCCATAATTATTCTGTCCTGAGATTTATTTCTAGAATATCAAAATTAAAAAGGATATGTTTTTTCATATTGGGAACTGTAATTTCTCGATGCTATTTTTGTGATCGTGTAACGTATTATTGAGTAATATAGAAGATATTAAGGTCGATTCAAACATATCATATCAGGTCGCTGAATTTTTAAAGCTGTTTCAACGAAAATATCTTCGAATTTTGTCTGGCTTTCTCTTTAATAGCTGCAGCCTCGTCAGGATTAAATTGTAGTGTCACAGCTTTTATTTGTTATAAAGATTCAGCATAATAAAAAGCTGCCTTTAACCCTGTTTTCCAACTTGTAAGTGGTTCGTAAATACCGGCATACTTGCTGTGAAATGCGCGAAGACGGAGATTTAAGAAACATATTTTTTGTATTTGCCATTAATGCAATTACCCCTGCAAAACTTTGTCGAATAGTTCCTGCCACAAGATATAACGCATGCCCTTTACACGTAACATGTGCCAGCCTACAACCGTGTTCTTGAAATGAACGGCCTACCATACGCATTGTCGCAGCACCATCGGTCACAAACATCAACACTTAACTTGTTGACAAGTTTTCTAACGTTTCCAGCACCACCCGCGTAATTGTTTTGCCAGTACATTCAGTCTCTTGCTACCTAGTAATAGTGGAAATATCGGTTTAAGAGGATCTAGTACACGTACTATAACATTTAAAATAGAATTTATTTTACAATCTGTCATCTCCTCAATACAGCCGATTCTTACACGTTGGGGAACATGGTTCAAGACAGAATTTTATTATGCTGAATAGTTAGAACAAATAAAAGCTGTGATACTACAATTCAATCCTGACGAGGCTGCAGCTATTAAAGGAAGCCAGATAAAATTCGAAGATATTTCCGTTAAAAAAAGAGCTTTAAAAACTATCCACAAGAACTATAAAAGATTACATGATGCTATATGAAAAACATACAAAACAGTGCGTTTTTGTTAGCGGAGTCACTGCAACTAATGGACGAAATAAATCGACTGCTACACGTTATAGGTGACGCAAAGAATGGGCGCGTTAGAAAAAAGTTTGCACGTGTGTTAAAGCAAGACACCGGTTTTACCAGATTAAGACAAATTTTTGATGGTACTGATGGTGCACCTCCATATCCATTAAATGCGTTCAAAAACTATTTTAAGAATGACTGTATTACATCAATAGATGTCGAACGGTCGTTCTCAAAATATAAGCATCACCACAGCGAACATCACTCACGGAGATAACTACAGAAACATACTTGATGGTGCAAAGTTTTTACAGATCTTCTCCAGTTTGTGATGATCAAGCTAGTTCATCAAGTTAGTTAAGAGGGTAAGTTGTGCATACAGTATTATAAATTGTAACATCTTATTACCTTTGTTACTAGTTAATTTCTTTTATTACACTTATTATGATGCGTACGCCTATATCCCATCGCACGACTTGCCAGCTTTAATCATTACGTTACAATTTAGAAATACTAACAAAACGAAATAGGTCACAATTTATGCCGGACCTTGTAGTACTCTTAATCTGCGTTGTAGTCTGAGAATATAGTGGCACTGAAGGTCACTTTTTTCTATAAATTAGTATATTATTTTGAAATTTAAAAATGATTTTTGCAAGTTGAAGTTGCTCTAAAAGCACAAATATCTTTTCTAAAATAAATTGGTATTATAGTAGAGTTTTCTGCCTCGCAAAAAGTGCTTTCTTTTGCGATTCCGTCTGCAATCGATTGTTAAAACTTGGAAATCCCCGCAAACTGTTACTTACACTTTGTGAAAATAATTCCACCTGGTTGTACAAAAATTGTATGGTGCAGGGGGGCTGTAAAGGGTTATTATAGAAAAAAAGGGTGGTTTTGAGTTATTTATATAATAAGAATCTACGTAAAATTATGTACCGGTTACATAAGTGTGGAATAATAATTATCATTATAAATGCAATACAATAATTATTGAAAATTATATTTTACATTACATCATATGGAGAAAGAAATCATTCAAGACGATTTTCTCGAAACATCTAATTCGCTAACTCATCATTTTTCCGCTTAACTAACCCTATCTTCGTAACGGCTGCATTTCTCGAAAATATGTTTAGAATAAAAGTTGTGCATCATTTCATGAGGATAATACTGATTTTCTTATTTTTCAAATCCCTTGTTTTATAAGGGAGATATTTAGCAAAAACTGAATCAATGTAATGATGCTGTTGTTTCAACGTGACCTAGCGGGAGCTGTGCACTTGAGGACCGAGTGAAGTAGAGCACTATATCGCAATGTGTTGAACAAAGACGCAGTCACAATAAACAGAACCTAAATTGTTTCCTTTACTTTCTTTATATTTGAGCACAAAATCAGTTATTATTTATTGTGATTTGAATATCGGTTTTTTATACTATAGTTCTTATATTAGTCAATATTTAATATTACCAAAGACAATAATAATTATTACATAATTAATAGTGATTAGTGATTGCGATTATAACACATACAAGGTAATATAATAATAATAATATTAATAATTAGCCATTGTCGTTGCTCAAATTACCCCCACGAAAGATAGCTTAAAACTCCACTGCCTGAGGGTCCATTATCAGACAAAAATTTGGTTAAATGGTTTAAATCTTAAGCCATCTCTAGACAATTATGTAGATCACGGTTGGAGACAAACTGGAAATTTTATTGAACCAATCGTTTCAACATTAGAGAAGGTTCCAACGAATTTAATTGGCCTTTCTATTTGTAAATGCAAAAAAGGTTTGTAATTAACAATGTTCTATACTATCAAATATGAATGATGTATTTATTTTCAGATTGCTCTTCGCGCCATTGTTCCTGTATAAAAAATCGTCTTGTGTGCATTCGAACATGTAAATGTTCGAACAAATGTGCAAACAAACCAAAAATGGACCAAATTGAACCGGATACTTACTATTCTGAGTCAGATTCAGATTAAGACATTTTTTTATTTTATTTAAATGTATTTAGTTTTTTAATATATTTGTACTTTCACCATTTTTTTCATTTAATATATTTTTTCTTGATTAACCAACGATAAAATCTCGGAGAAAAAAACTATCTGTAACGATATTAAATGTAAATTTTAAATTATTATTGAATATAATACTTCAATAATAATTTATAAATTGAAGCGTTAGTATCCGCCTGCTAATTTAATTGCATAAAACTCTTACCCACGTTCTCTTTCTTTGTCTCGTTTATGTGAGTTAGAGCATTTCACCTTACTCTAGAGGAGTGGAAGGGACGCTTCGGCTTTACAACATAGATGTGTGACTGTCTACAGTATTTCGACATTGTTTTACTTTTTCTTGAATATCTTAGTTATAAATAAAGCCATCAAAAAAATAATAATACCATAATAATCACAATAAAATTTCGAACAACATTTATCGAAGTAATTTTTTGATTAGTGCAGTGGTTTTTCATATATTAAGTGATATACACTAACATTTTGAGTAGCTTCATAGTTACTCCGGAATTTAAGTTTATAATTTCTCTAACACATGTAAAACTATAGAAAATTTCAGTTTCTTTATTTTTTTAATAAGAAAATTACTCGCAATGTTACTTTAATTTTTTATTAGGCGTATAGATATTTTAATTTTAAACAAATTTGTTTTTTATATATTTTTTTGAAAACACCCCCTACAACCCCCCTGCACCATACGATTTTTGTACAACCTAGGAGAATTACTATCTTATGGGATATGTAACAATTTGTAGGGGTCGACAAATTTTAACAATGAATTGCGTACGGACTGAACAATAGAATCGGTTTTTTACTCTACTATTATGAATGATTTGTGTTCTTAACGTCTTAGGGATCTTATTTTCAACAAAAGAATTAACTACTATTGAAAGAGTGGCAAGTTAAAACAAAGTAAATTTATATTCCTAAAATTTGGTAATTAGGCACAAATAGCATTCTAAACACCTTTTCTTGATGGATTATTTTTCATATAATGAAAAATAACGGTAGTTCGTTAGTAGAACGGCGAAGATATTGGTTTCCAGTGAAGGCTTTTATTCAAACCATTGTTACGGTTGAATTCATCATTGTGAGAAATATTTATGTACATTAAGTATAAAAAATCAACTAATTCATTAACTTTATTTATAAATTACATTTTTAACATCACATTTTCAAAATTTACTTCACAAAAATTATCATTAGTAATATTTTATCCTTTTGCATTAAAAGGTCACGTCTCAAGGTTATATCATAGACGTCATGATTTCTGTTCAACATTATATGTCTGTGAGCAATAGAAATATTCATTTTCTAATGCCATCAGTTAGATGTCATTTATTCGAATATTATTGGTAATGTTCCATTGTTGTCAGGGTTGCACACCGAGTTGATCTGTTGTCACGTGAGCTCGTCTGTTCTCTTATAGACTGTTCCGTTATAAAGATCGTTACCTTATGTGTGAAACGAGTAACTATGGAATGACAAAAGTTTGAACAATAGTTGGATTGTTTTCAAAGTCATTCCAGACTGTTACTATTTAGGCCGTTTATTTCAGCTAAGTATGTTAGTACATTAATTACATTGATGAAACGCACTTCAGCTATTAGCACTAGGGTCGACAAACTTTATGGATTCTGCAAATAACCGAATTTTACAGGCCTTGATATTTTATGATTCGCCTTGCATATATTACAGGCCTTGGCGTTTATGATTCACTTTGCATACATATTACTTATATATATAATTTTCTTATCTTTTTAACTTTTCTAATTAACGTTTTACATTTTATATTCGTCTTGATAAGTATTGCTACGTGTTTAAATAATTTCATATTCAATCGACATGTGATCGACCTTGGTATTTTCTGGGGCTAGTGACTTCTCTATATTCTGTCAGTCTATCACGTTATAGCTCCGCGGTTGATTTCCTTCCCTTTTCATAGTCAGTCGTCTTAGTGGCCTGACGTACATTTTGTGTCTTGTAGTGGTGAGATATTGAAATTTTGATCCAAAATTATTTTAGTGGATGTTAATCATCGTTGTTTTGGGATTATTTCTTTCACCAATTTAAAGGATGCTACTTGGTTTCTTATCGGTTAAATGCTGGATTATTTATGGTGCTACTTAGTATTTTGTCAGCTAAATACTGGATTGTTTCTACAAATAAGTTTGTGTATGGACGTAGGACTTTGCCCTATAGAAAGGGTAAGTTAATTAAATTAGGACGATAATTAACAAGTACTTACTTGTGTTTCTTATTTAATTTTAGGCGGTTTTCACTGGGCTTCTATTAAATTACCATCACGAGACTTTCACTGGGTCCGACTTGGTGAATTATTCTTAGGGAAGGTGGCTATCACTCGGCTTTAATTAACTATCATGGGACTATCACGGGACTATCACGGAGTTATCATAGGACTTTTACTGGATTTCGACTTGGTGAACTGTTGGTTAATATGAGAACGTTATATGGCTCTGCTAGGTTATGATACTTAGGTAATTTGTTCATATTATAAATGTGGTTTTTATGTAATTTTGATGTCATGGAAAATGGAATTTTATCAAGTCTTGCTAAGGTACAAAGTGGAGTTGGAATAGAGGGTTGATTTATGTTTTCGACAAATGTTGGAAGTCAAGAGCCAATTAATTTTATTGTCGAGTTTTTGTAATACTACAGTTTGGTTAATGGAACAATATTAGTCTGGTATTGAAGAAACCAAAAGGACACACTTTCCCACTCTCGGAGGTTAAGTCTTATTCTTTTTTAATTTTTTTATATTTTGACCTTGATGTAAATAATTAATAATTTTTTTCGGTGCACTTTATTTTTTCTTAAATTTTAATTATTCAAATTTAAATTTAGTACTGGTATCCATGATGTTAATATGGTCCAGTCAAATTAGATCTGTGACAGATCGATGAATTTTGAAAAATGTTAATACGTGAACTAGTTTTATCAGAAAACGTAGTGTTTAATAACAAAAAGGTTATATTTGTACATTTGAATGTATTGGTTAATATAACACCAACACACATGTATTTTTAACCAGCGGTCACAAGAGTAAAAGCATATTGCTAATATTTGTTGTAATTGTTCCGGAGTTAATATCCGGCTACTCTCATTAAAAATTCAACATCGATAGAAGTAATTAGCGCATACCTAAAATATGTGAAAATTTTTAGAGACTCCACATTTCTGTGCAGAAAAGTCGATTTCTTTGCCATTTAAAAGGTCATTTGCCCCCTCACAGATCGATGTCTCGGGAAATTCAAAAACAGAAAGAAGCTTTGAAAAAAATCTTTAAAAAGTGATGTTACATATGTAAATCATAAACGGACAAAACCAAAAATTTCTTAAAACTCTTGAAGGGATGTATGTAGAAATCGAAAAAAATAAATGAAAAAACGCCTCCTCACACTCTCTGTCGATTTGGACAGCCCACTATCCTGTGGAAAAAGTCTCAGTTCCTTTGGACGAAAAACAAAAAAACTTTTGAAAAATTTAAACTTTATCAACTTTATATATTACGGAATTCGTTAAAAAAATTACAATACTGTATCATACATGCACAGAGGTAGAATTTACCAATCGGATATGAGATAAAACCAGGGTTGGCTTTAGGTGGTTATGTATCAGATTTGCATGCATATATGAAGCGATATCTTACCTTGAAATTTTTTTAGCGAATTCCATATTATCCAAAGTTAATAAAGTCAGTTTATTATAAACACTCACTCAAAGAGAACTGGAGGTATAGGGGGATGTACAACAGTAAACTACACACACAAGTATTTTCCACTGCCGGTTACAAGAATAAAAGTATGTTATTAATATTGAAGGTTCCGTATGGTTAGAGGAATTCATGAAAAACTTTGTATGGTTTCCAGATTCTCTTGAACAGTTGGATCCATAAATGCCTGTGAAATAGCAACTGCGACATTTGGATTTAACTGCTGTATTAGAGATTTCACATTTTCAAAATGACAGATGCTGCAGTACGATGCTGCCTCTAGCCGAGTTCCTCATCGTGTTATAATGGGCTCTAGAGGTAATGGAGTATTTGGTAGAATTTCATAAAATAATCGTACACGACTTGGTGCTTTAAGAAAAACTTTCTTTACACTATATATCAGATTATCATCATTAGGGTAGCACCCGCTAATAGCTTCAACAATCCTATGAAGCCCATGTGCTAAACATGTTATATGAAGTATATTCTGATACGTTTCCTTCAAAATTCTTCCCGCAGCTTTCATATAATTCAGCCATTGGTAAGAAATAATAAGAACTTGTCCTTATTCTATTTGTCACCCCAAAACTCTTGTAGACTTGAATTCACTACCTCCGCTATAGTACGAGAATTTGTAGCTTTTAAAACTTTAGAGGCAATTAAATGCCAGCTCATTGAAGAATTTTCCCTCAATGCACCAACTAAAACATTCGCTATTAGTGTTTTCGTCGATCCTAAGCCAGATGTGTTTCCCATTAAGCTCAGAAGAAATTTTCTGGCTAATATTTTCACACTCCGTTGATAAATATTTTTTTCTTAGTGTAGACTCGTTAACATTGCTATATTTGCCAGTAATACATTTTTCAAAAAATTGTTTAAAAAGTGGATTGTCTGGTTTCGGCCACGGTATGTTACATCCTATTATAAATTTCACTAAAATTAACTTGCATGTCACTACAAGTAAAGCCACCTACGTTTTATTTATGATTTTCAGAGGAAATATGCCTATTAATATTTGTGTTGCATGACCATGAAATTGCTTTGTTATATCTAGTGCGATACAATTGTATACTATCAAATTGTAAATCGGCAATATCGAGAATCCAAGAATTTACTGTATCTTCCGTCGGTTTAATACGTTGTGACATTTTAACTGCGCATTTTTTTGTACCTACGGCCGAATGAATCCACGTTATGAAAGAACTGTTTGATCGTGTTATATGTTTTCTCCCCTCCATGCTAGCGGCTGGCCGTTGGCCTTCAGTAATGTAAATTACCAATATACTGTAATTTAAAAGAATCTATTACGCATTATGTTTTAAATCAATATAGTGCATTAACTGACGAAACTAAATTACCATGAACATTGTAAAATTAAATAAAATGCACTTAATATGTTTTTGTAGTTTGGGAATATTTCAGTAGGTGTTTGCAATATATTATATTATATCTGTAAAAGTCCTGGGAACCGATCAGTAAATCCCACGTATATACATGCATGAACATATTTACGCGCTGGTACATGACCTACAGTCAATTCTTGTTTTGACGTCATCAGTACCTAAATTCCGAACTCTATTTATTAGTGACGATTTTCGTAAATTGATGTATAAAACACCTAGTATAACACCGATTCAACTCGTTTTTATTTATCTTAGTTTTACACTTGTAACTTGACAAGTCAATAAACTATACTGTTTTTTGTTGTAAATCTAGTAATATATAGAAGATGAAATTATGAAAAAATATAAAATAATCATAATACTAGATGGATGCAAAACAATAATTCTGTGTTGTGAAAATCTGTGTTCCAAAAATAAATAAAACTAAAAGATAGTTCAAAATTTTGCCAGTGCTTGCTGGAAAAGGTTACATTTAAAAAATATATACTCTAAAATATTTAATTTTGTTGGAATATTATTCATTATTACTGATTACTCTACGTAAAACAAATTATAATTATTTATCTGGTGTTATGTTTGATTGTCAGTAATTTGTAAAGGAAATACAATCACAATTTATATCATAATAGTATCTAATTTAGATGAAACGATGAAACGAAGTAAAGGTAATTAGCAATTATAGTATTATATTCAAACAAGGATGAAAATTGTTGCAAGGTAGATATAGTTAATAAAAATTAGTACAGTTTTTTGCAGAGTTGCAATGGTGGTGAAACGGCAGTTTATATTTTAGGAAATTTTTGCGCCTTCTGCTTCTGTTGGAAATATGTCAAATTTGTCATTATATAAAATAAAAAAAGTTTAGCTTAAAGTGGCAAGAAAAATAACGAAATTTGTTGGGCGCTAAAATGAATGATGCTGTTTAAAATTACAAAAATCGTTGTTTTCACTTTCTCATCTATCTATAGGTAAAGTGTCGGCATCGTAAAAAACATGTAGGTTCTAGGTTATTCTAGAAATTAAGAGTTTCAGACCCGAAAATATCAGATTTATCTGAATCGGTATGTTGCCTGCGTGGTTGTGAATTCTGTGTCAAAATTAACAAAGGACAACTGGTCTTTAAAGATCATGGATAGGGATACATTTAAAAATAGGATTCAGAGTCAATCATTAATACTATATTACATTTAAATACCCAGTAGATGAAAATCTGAAAACAGTAGATCTCATAAAAACTAATTTAATATAAATAGGTACAGTATTAGAGATCCTCCAGAAATAATAATTAATAAACATCACTGAAGTAGAACAACCACCGAATCCAAAGCTACAGCTATCTAGAAGAGGGTTACATTAAAAAAAGGCGTAAACACAACCATTCTCACTGACATTGCCAGTGCCGACAGTCGGTGATAGGATTCTAACCCGCAGCTACGATAGAAAGATGTCTAATCACGCTTTTCTTCGCGCGCTTTAGTCAACTACGCCACCTACTCTTTAAAAAAATTTCCTTGAATGGAACTATAGAAAAGAACTAAGCTTAAACACACCCATTCTGTTGAAAACCCTGGCAAAGGTGGTGGACGGATATATCAGGAGGAACATCCATCGCCCCCTCAATACCCACCAGTATGCCTATAGACAGAAAAAATCAACAGAATTAACACTCAACAATCTAATCGGGAGGATCACCCAATCCTTTCAAATGAAGGAAATCGCGGTGGGAGCTTTTATTGGCATACAGGGAGCATTTAACGATGCATTGCCCGACTCCTTAAATGCAGCAATTGCTGCCAGAGAAATTGAATCAATTGTAGGCGACTGGATTCGAGCTATGCTATCAAACAGAACTATAACAACGTCTCTGCAGGGAGACACAGTTAGTTTTAAAGTCACAAGAAAAGTCACAAGAGAATGCCCACAATGTGGGGTGCTTTCCCCCTTTTTGTGGTAACTTCTTGTAGACGACTTACTCTCGCACTGTGGGAGGTTGAGGTACTAGCATATGCAGACGATCTAGCCATACAAGTCAGAAGAAACTCTAAAGGAGTAATATCGAATACTCTTCAAGAGACACTGGACTGAAACTATTCCATTTGCAGAGGAGGAGAAATATCTAGGGATCGCTTTAGACAAATCACTTAATTGAAACTCCCAACTGGAAAATATAATCCACAAGGTTAAACTGTCCTTATATACATGTCGTATTTATGGTAAATCCTGGGGCATGGGTCCCCAACAAATTTACTGGATCTATGTTATGGTAATTAGACCAATAATAACATATGGATTCATCGTTTGTTGGCCTAAAGGATCACAACGGACGGTCAAAGCCAAACTCCCTGGTTTACAGAGATTGGCATGCTTGACCATAACGGCGGCAATTAGCACCACACTGCAATAGAAATTCTCCGGGACTTACTCCCTCTCCATATATATATATATTTGGAGTGAGAGGCCAGGTGGACAACGTATAGACTGCAACAAGCGGCCACTAATATACCGCAGACTGGTACCCATGGAGCGGAACAGGCTGCTGGATGACGTAGAAAGTCACAGCATCCTGGAATGCCCTCAGATACTATGCCTACTCTGACCAACTACGAGCTGACCTTTAACGTCCTTTTTCCGGAAAGATGTCAAAATAAAACGGACTACTAAAGGCAGACAGTTGCGGGCTCCAAGTACTGGAGTACATAACTACAGACCAAGGATGAGGATATTCTCAAGTCTAGTCACTAATGCAACTATATTTCAGGCCAATGTTCATTCCATTGAACTGTTTGTGCGAACGCTTGATTATAAGCATCCTGCAAGCAGATCAATAAAAATGTTCTCCATATAGTCAAGCAGCTCTAAAAGCTCTTGGCTTCTACCGGTGTAACTGCAAAATAGTGTGGAACTGTCAGAAGTCTTTAAATCATTTCAACAAAGACAACAAAGGAACTCTAGTTTGGATACCCGGTCACTCTGGTCTGGAAGGTAAAGAAATAGCCGACTTCTTGGCCAGATAAAGAGCGGGATTACGAGTCATCGGATAAGAACTGATACTTAGCATATTTTCAAGTACTGCCAAGATGGCTATTTTAATTTGGGCTGAAAGGAAGATTATCCAGTATTGGCAAGAGTTATCAGGATTAGTTCATTCGAAGACCTTTGAAATCAAGACCTAAGAAACTTTTAGAGTTAATCACGGTAAACCCTGAAAACCCTAATAGGTCTGTATACTGGGCATTGCCCACTAAACAATCATCTGCATAAACTTGATCTAGCGGGAAACGCTGAGTGTCACCTATGCCTGTAGGAAGATGAGAAGGCAGACCACGTCTTATACACCTGTCCCGCAGTGGAAATGGTCCTATTCTCAATATTTGGCAAAGGGCAACTGCTGCCAGAGGATCTGGACATGCTCTCACTCAATAAAGTTATCAGTTTCATTAAGAGACTGTAATCAGGAGTTAGCCACAGTAGGCCTGTTGATGGCTGCAGTCGAGGGCCAAGAAAAACCCACTCACCAAAACTTAACCTAACCTAACACCCATAAAGGAATTTTATTCCTTCCTGATTGACTGGAAGTGGCATGTTTATAAATTTTAAATAGGTTATCCAGTGTTTTTCTATATTTTTGAAATATACATAAATTTTTACATCAGACGATATTATTTCCTTTTATTTTTAACTTTAAAAGTAATAAGAGTAAAAAGTAATTTATTGGAGTTCCGAAAGCCCATTTACCGAAGTTTTTCCGCATGTATCTATGTAATGAGTGTTTGACAGTATTTGTAAATATGTCTTGAAACTTGTACAGGATATCGTTTTATGTACAAAAAAAAGTAGTATGTGCGGGTAGCTGTAAAGATTTGTGAATTTTTATGATGTCGTCTATTCTTCATTCATTTTTATTTATCTTTTTATATACTCTAGAACTGTTTGTGTTTTTCTGTTCCTAATATTACTCAGTGATTCTATTAGCAAGTTGTGTGGTCTTGGGGGAAGATTCTTTTGGAAAAGATTTTATTTCATGCATGGGTGTAATTTTAGTATTACAAAGATTGTCGCTGGGTTATAAAATAGAAAGCATTGTTTACATCGAAATCTAGTGGTAAATTGCATTGATCTTCAATCTGATTTTCGTGTAAATTTGGGTGTTCTCAAGGCTTAATTTTAGGGCTTTACTATTTTTAAATAAAGAATAAAATTATTAAAGTGGCTATGCTTAAAATGTAATCCCAACATCATCGAATTTTTGACAGATCGAATTCATAGCGGCTGATATTTGATGTTGATTTTCCCTCATTCGTTGCAAGCTTGTTCGATTCTGCAAAACTAATTTTACAGACAAGCACTCCTTTTTATTGGAAAATACTTTTTTCTAACCAAATAGTAGTAGTTTAGCCAGAAAAGTTTTGAACTCATCCAGTAAAGTCCACCGTTACATCTCTGGTTGAAGTAGGAAATGAAAATTATCAAGAACATTATTTAAAAATATTTATTTGCAAAAAATACCATAAAATACATAAGAACATTTTGTAGATTATGACAACTGTCAAACTGATACACCATCACAATTTTATATTATAATCATTTTGTACATAAGTAATATTTTGTGTATGTTACGGGAAAGATCTGGATATAAAAGAAAGTGCTAATTGTTCTAATTTGTCCGAAATTTTGTATCAATTTCCATCGTTCCCAAACGTTTGTTAAGAGATTTCTCTTAACAAACGTTTTCGAATCATCCGCGTATTTTCTTACTTTTAAACATTATTTATAAATAAAGTACACATAATTATTATTATTCATGTTAAAAGTTAAAGTTTATTTTCGCTAGAACAAGGTTGAAAATATTTCAAGGGTAAATGCATACAATTGAATGACTGAATACAGTTTGAGACGAACTAAGCCTAAGCAGCCCCTCCTTTGGGACGAAGATAGTCGAGTGGTTATTATATTGCTTTGTCTATGGAAATTAAATAATAACGTTGATTGCATAATTTTAAACTTGCTATTTTCATAATTTCGATAAAATAATTA
>JANEYF010003244.1:0-23165 GCA_029963845.1 Rhamnusium bicolor | reverse complement strand
AGGTCATTTGTTGTCACCGCATTTTTCAAACATGTCTCAACGTGAAAATCTGAAATTTTACATGTAATATTTGTGATTTCCAAGGACGAATCCTATTGAATATCAATGAAATTAGTGCACCAGGGAGACCACGTCTCAAGGGGTCAAAATTGTTTTTGTGCCAAATCAAAAAATGTTTCAAATAAAAATTGTTCTTAATGAGGAAATATGGCGAAAAGAACTCATGAACATTTCTCGTCAGATAAACCGTTATCGAGAAAAAATGTTTAAAATCAATTTCAGGCAATTAAAAAAAATAAGGTCAATCTTGACAGTACTTCCTCATCATATCTCATTTGAAATTAATAAAAATAAATTATTTCATTTAGTTTTATTTCATTTATTTCATTTGTCTTGTTTGTCTCATTTGCCTCATTTCTCATTTTCTCAATTGTTTTAATTAGCTCATTGTATAACATCTAACCAATAAACTATACAGTGTATCCGTAAAGTATGGAATAAATTTATTACTTCTAAACCAAAAATACTTAGAAAAATCATCGGACACGTTGATTTTTAATTTCAATTGCACACCTATTTCCGTTATGATGTCATTGATATATTTTAAATGGAACACCCTGTATATTACTCCACTTTGGATTCTGAATCAACAGCTAATTCCAAAAATACACCACACTTAGGGTCTAAAATTGAGGTCAAAGTTACGGCCATTTTGAATATAAGAATTTACTAATTTTTCATGTTTTGTTTGAAAAATTAAAAATTGTCACTGGAACTAACGGTTAGTTAATAATAAAAAAACAGTTTATAGTAAATGTTCGAACTGTACTCCTTGTTGTAGCTGACAGTACCCTAAACGATGAATAAAGTGTTGCTGAACCTTGTTTATAGTTTCCTGAGAAATGTTGTTTATTTCTGTTCTAATTCAACAATGTTTTCAGGTTTGGTTTTATAAACTAAGTTTTTTAGATGGCCCCACAGAAAATAATCTAATGGATTGAGATGCGGTGACCTTGGTGGCCATTCGATGGGCACATCTACCAATCCACTTGTTCAGAAATATTTGGTCAAGATACCTTCGAACGTCTGCTGCATAATGGGAAAGCGCACCATTCTGTTGATACCACAGGTTTTCGTCTATATTTTCGGAATTAATTCTATTGGGGAATAAATTTAATAATGTTGGGATAAGACAGCCCATTAAAAATTGGAGATATGCCGGTCCGTTTACAGTTTCATCGAAAAAATAGGGTCCAATGATTCTATTTCTTACAATTCCTCCCACACATTTATCTTTTGTGGATACTGTGTGTGCTGCTTCCATCTAAGGTTAAGGAAAAAATAATATTTTTTAACAGACGAGGATTATCATTGCATATATTCATCAGTGTTTCACAAAATTGTAACCTCCTATCTGGATCATCATCTCTTAGTTCTTGCACAAGCTGAATCTTAAAGGGATGCCATTTTTCTAATTTTAATACTGTATGTACTGACGTTTTAGTAACATGTGACTAATCTAGATAATGTGGATTTTCTCCAACAGCCAGTAAAATATCTAATTTTGTATCCTCGTTAACACCTGGGCAATCTCTTTGAGTAATCTTCCACTGTACCAGTCTCTCTAAATTTTCATTCAATTTTATTTACTGTCGATTGAGTTAAGGGTCATTCTGGATATTTAGTATTAAATAAATTACATATTTCTTGTTGAGTTCGCATCCTATCACCATACCGAATCATCGTAAGAATTTCAATTCTCTGCTTTACAGAAGCACTCATATTATAAATTAAAATAAATATATTTTAAAAAACTAAAAAAAACACGCTTTTAAAGCACATCAAACTAAAAAGTGAAAAATAATTATTAATATAAACTGAAAACAATAATGAACGAAAAATACTAGTATTATTGTGAAAAAGGCGTGGGTTGCTCGATATACGAAAAATATGGCACAAAGCGCCCCACGCTTTTTTCACAATAATACTAGTATTTTTCGTTCATTATTGTTTTCAGTTTATATTAACAATTATTTTTCACTTTTTAGTTTGATGTGCTTTAAAAGCGTGTTTTTTAGTTTTTTTAAACTATATTTATATTGCTTATTGATGCTGATATTATAACATTACGATCCAACAGATATTTGTGAAAAAAAAATATTTTTTTATTTCGGCCGTGGGGTTCGAACTCACGCCGGAGGAGTCTGTCGTTTCGCGTCGACTGCCTTAACCCACTCGACCACCGAGCTAATTAACAATTACGGAATCTACTTACATATTAAGCCTTTGCTTTCACGCAGGGATACGTGAGGAAAGGATTGGCGATCCTGATCAGGATAATGATATAAACTTATCAAATTATTGTATTGTTACCGGTTCTTCGTAAGTGTACAAAGTTTCAATTAAATCTGTCCGTTTAAAGTGGGTCAAAATCGAGTCCAAAGAGTCGGTTACAAACAAACAAGCAAACAAACAAGCAAGCAAGCAAACATACAGGTGAAGCTAATAAAAGCGTGTTAATAAATCAACAATTATTGAGAAACCACTACTGGGGTAAAGTATTATTAAGAGATTTACTCTCAGAGACGATAATGATAAAACAAAAAAACAAACAAAAATTAGCCTACTTCAAAAATTAATAAAAAACGTGTTTATTTTACTTTTTTACTTGTTTTTTTTTATCTTCCAACTTATCAAATTTAGACCCTAGTAGTAGTAGCTACTTATTTTACTAGGCAAGTAGGTCACAATGGGCCCTTTTTACCTAGGGACCTACAGTTTAACGTGGACTCCGAACCACGGTCCTCGACTGTCAACTAACCCACCTCCTGGGCCTGCCCGCCTGCACCGCTAGCAGGAGTGGCAAACCTCCTGGGTAGGTCTCTTCGACCCTCCACCCGGGCTCGCCTCTCCGCCTGCATCAGGCTAGCGGCCTTCCCGGGATTGTGTGTTGACAGCCTACCGACTGTTAGACGAGCTATCGTTCATCCATCCAATTGCCGGACTCGATCAGTGCTGCTTAACTTCACTGATCGAATATCGGAAATTAAACGGATGTCCATACCTCATCCCCAATTTAGACCCTAAAGTGTGATACATATTTGGAATCAGCTGTTAAAGCAAAATACAAAAATGGAGAAATATATAGGGTGTGCCATTTAAAAAATATCGATGACGTCATAACTGAAACAGTGCTGACGTCATAACCAAAAAAATTAAGGATGTCGTGCAATTGAAATTAAAAATCGACGTGTCCGAGGATTTTTCTAAATATTTTTGGTCTAATAAATATTGAATTTATTCCATACTTTATGGACACACTATATGTATAAACATATTAACTCGACATATCGAAATCGGACGCACATTGCCCCACCCTGTATACTTTTCTAATGGAGTCACACTTATTAGTGGTGTTAGTGTCTAATTTTAATTTATATTATTTATTCTTAAAGGGTCCCAAGGGTAGATTAATGATATTTATTAAATAGTTTAAAAATTTAGGGAAGTACATAGGAAACAACCCTCATAGTCCAGGAATTAAGTAGTTTTACTTGAAAAGTTTTGCAGGTATCTTGATGTTGGCATTTTTATAGACTTTAAGACTCTTTTCGATTTTCCGCTCACATTGGAAAACTGGAACCAAAAACGAGTTGTTCGACAGTATTTTCTTTCCTACTCATAAACTAGGGGATATTTCCTATATTTTTTGTAATTAAAAAAAAAAAAACTAAATAGTTTTGACGTACGAGCGCTATAAAGTCTATTTCATCATGTGTATAGGCGATTAGCGCAAGCACTCATTTCCACACCACCATAAGGTAGAGTATGCAGTGCGTTTTTTTTGGTCGTATCCCCAGTAGGCCTAATCGACATGCATAATGATGTAATATAGTACAGTCTCCTTTGGTTCGATGCCCCTAATGGATCAGGTCTTTCGAGTTTTTTATCATCAGAATCGAGCGAGGTTTAACAGATTGGAATAAACTTTTCCATGGAATTGGCTTCGCTTCGATTTCATCATAAAGTGGCTCGAGGATGGTCTCCTCTTCCTTGCTGTCTTCTAGTCGAGTTATGTGTATACAGGTTGATACCTGTATACACATAATATATATTGCACTTCGTGCAAATACTGAGCACTTTAGTACAGCCTTTATACATCCAGATGGTCCCCGATATCCCTTCTTGCATTTGCAATAAATAAGATTTAGTAGTGTTTCTGGAGCAGGGGCTGGAGTGTGGTGACAGGAATTAGCCCGTTCTTGCCTTTTTCCATCACCTTTACTCTGCATTTTTTTAAATTCTACACCGGCTACACCATTGCTGGATTCGATGATACGTCGGGGATGAATGCTATGCTGCTAAGTTCAAAATTCCAGGCCGTTGAGGATCGGTCTGACCGGTTTATAATGCGCGGTAGAATATTTTCAACAATATACGTGAAGGAGTAAGCTTTTTGGCACTCGTACGCTGAAACTATTTTAAAAAATGGTGGCGACATAAACTACAAAAAATTTCCTCTAGTTTAATTTATTCCGTAAAATATTTTTATCGTAAAATGAGTGGGAAAGGAGATATTGTCGAAAATCTCGTTTTTGGCTCCATTTTTCTAATATGGCGGTGCGAGCGACAAAGATACGAGGAGGCAAAAGTGAAGATTGGAAAAGAGCACCTCGATATAAAATATTCGTTTCTTCTAACCATTTGAAATAACGTGTTCACCAAATGGGACACAACAAACAAATCGAGTGCAGGCATTTTGTATTATTTGCAGTTTTTGTTTATTACATGTATATTCAGTCAGGTGGTAATAGTAGACTGCACTGCAATAATCAATTTTGGAATATATAATCGTTTTTACAATAGTAACTTTGTATCTTGGTTCATTTCGTATTTAAATTAATAAATTGAATTTAGTACTGCGAAAAATCTTTGATAACGGTATTTACCTACCCGTTCAGTGAACATTGGTGTCTCTATCACCATCACTAACCCATTTCCCAATATCATTACTTTTGATTTGCTCGGATTTTATTTTAAAACATTGTCGTAGCGCCACATTTATATTTTGTTATACTATCTATATTTATGTCTCGAATGGCGATTTCCACATTCGAAGTATGAGTTGTTATACAGTGTGTCGCATTTAAGAGTGTAAAACCCTTATAACTTTTAATTTTTTCCGATTTGAACCAAATTTTACTCAAAG
Organism: Rhamnusium bicolor; assembly: GCA_029963845.1. Taxonomy (NCBI): domain Eukaryota; kingdom Metazoa; phylum Arthropoda; class Insecta; order Coleoptera; family Cerambycidae; genus Rhamnusium; species Rhamnusium bicolor. The sequence continues at coordinate 17,956 of JANEYF010003244.1, read as the reverse complement.
ATAAAACACATTAGGCTTATATGACCAAAAAACCATTCGCCCCTTATTAATGCAAAGCCACCTTGCGATACCAAAATAAACGGAAAAATAAAAAAAGCATATTAGGCATTTTTTATCTCTAAATTTTACTAATGAAAGTTGTTCAGAATTGTCCAAAAACCGTAAGTTCAAGATTTCATCAAAATTAAAAAATAATATTTTTTTTTTTTTAATTTTTATCCAGAAATATAATTTTGTAAATCAGTATCATTCGTTTTTAGCTGCAGAGTATTTCCTTAGTTTTTTTTTTCATAAAAAATAAAATATTACAATCCATATACAGGGTCTTCTATTTTTTAAGTACCAAGACTTACACAATCAAGAGAGAACCCCATTTTAAGAAAAAAAGCTTTAATAAACGTACACCGTATTTCCTTCGGTTTGAGAGATATAGGGAGAGGAAATTAATATGCTTACTTTATTTTATTAAGTAACATTTATCAAAACATGAAGTCAAATGAACATAAAATCAAATCCTCGTATATTATAACAATTAAACACTAGGAGGCCTAGCTTAGTGAGCTAAAGACCCTAATAAGCTACCAGACATTCGGCCGGGCGAAGTCGTCTTCGGATTCTGAATTCTAACCAATTGTGGCTAACTGGCTAAGCTCAACGTACTTAAGACTCCTCGACCATCCAGCTCAGCGCGCTGTAGATAGCCGTCATGCGTCAGTAGAAAAAAACGTTAAGTTTTCCTAGCAACGCACATTTCACGCTACGAAAAACGAAGTACATCTAGCATAACGTAATACGTCACGCGCTGCGTAATAGTGTTTTCCTTGGATTTGTCAGTTGTGTGCTGAAACCGCATTATGTATGTGTCTCAAAGGCAAAAAAAAGGTTTAGCTTTAGTGATGTTACAAGAACAAGACAATTTGGAGGAAGAGATCGAAATATTATCTGCGATTCATTGTAGGACTAGACATGTCCCACAGAATAGGGTTACCACTCACTTCTTCAATTAATTGTTCATCTTCGGCGGCAGTAAATCGCATTTGTTGCTTTTTTGGGACCCATTTTAAACAACAAAATGTAATAACACCTAGTAACTAACACGCAGCGCATAACGTACTAGACTGCTTACGGAGCAGTTCTTTAATTGCGTCGGTCGTATTAAGTTGAAGTACAACGTTTTACACTGTCTAGGAAAACGCTCTCATTTGATTCTCATTGAACAAATCTACTGCGTTTTACGCCGAGCGTATTGTGTCTTTCGTAACGTGAAATGTGCGTCGCTAGGAAAACTTTGCAGTGAAGATTTGTCTGCTGCGGCGATTTAATTTATCCGACGTCTCATTTTTCATGACAGCAGGAAGTGCGCAGCAGCACAAGTCAAACGGAAATTACAGAAACTATAATAATGAACATATTATGTATGATTTATTTCATGGCAGCAGGAAGTGGGGACAACACAGGTCAAACAGGAATTGTAGAAACTATATGAACATGATTAATACTCATATATCATACTTATTGAACAGTTCATAAGCAATATTCAGTAGCTATTTTATTAATTCGGATATAATAGGCTCTTAGTTTTCGAGTCTTCTATCGTTTAAACCCCTCAATCCCTTTTATACTACGTTACTGATAGTTTTTCTTATTCATTTGGAATGGCTAATCAATTTGGAAACTTGTTGGCGATTGAAGATTTTCGATATTTTTCTCCGTTTAAAAGTTATTTTGCATAATTTATTTAAAAACATGCATAAAATTACTTAATAATCTGAGAATAATTAATTTTATCTCAGGCGGTACTTTGTCAATGTATCACATTAGTGTGACTTCTTATGTTTTTGAATCTCTAATTTCTGATTGAATAATAATGCATTTATTTTTAAATATTTTTTCTATGTAGGGACGCACTTGATCGCAAATGACATTCAAAATGAAATTTTATACAATTTTATTATTGTATAAATACTTTGAGTTGTACCTTTTTTTGTGAAAACCGCTGCTACTCCTACGAAAAGAATGCAAAGCAAAGAACTTTCCTTTTAAATTTTCTGTCATATGATCGTTTCAATTTTCAATTGGTCCATATGAAAAAAGTTATGTTAGCAAAACCTTCCAGAAACATCTTTAGAATACAGCTTATGTGTCAAAATTAAATAGAGTTGTAGCCCCCAGCGATTACTGTTCACGTGCGACTGATGTAAGTAAGCCATTTTGAAAATATGCCAAAAAAGTTTTATCTCATGACTGCTGCACCATCCTATGTTTGAGTAATAAGTTTTATTTTGACAAAAAGCGCATTTTTCACATCATAGCCACAAATCCATGTATATGTTTATTATAACTGTCTGATTTTCTCTTAAAGGTTCGTTGTTCGTTTTTAACTGGAAACGGATTGTTTTATGTTTGAATTCGGAGTAGGCCTTCCTAGTCTTTTTATTTTAATTTTGTCGGTGGAAGATGAACTACGGAATGGCTCTGCTATTAAACTTTGCACAGAATTCACAGTTACGATAATAAAAATGCCGTTCATATGCGTATACGTACAAAAAAACTGGGCTGGCTAAAGCGCCGAACTCTGAAGACACTACTAAGTTTTCACTTGATTTGAAACCTGTTGAACCTTTATGAAATAGACTGGTATGGAGAAGGGATAGGTTGAGAGCTCGTTAATGCGCAGGACTGCGTTGTGACTAAAGTTTGCCAGCTATCTGCAAACCAGCTTCATTGTGTAAAGCGATATTTTAAATTGCTCTACAAAACAAGAGTTGAAAATATTGTGGAATTATTTTTGTAGGGGTATGTACCTTCAATTAGTGCATGCATATCCTGTATTTATTATAGCGTTTGTGATATTACAAAATATATAAAATAATAATAATAATAATAATTTATTATAGCATTTGTGGTATTATAAAATAACGATAATTGGTAGGTAATATAAAGTTTGTTTTGAAACTTATAATTTAATTATTTGAATACTTTGAGCGGTTTTTGATTTTACAGAAAACAACAGAAAACGACAAATAAGTCGCATTGCTTTTATTTGATATTTTTATTTATTACATCATATCCTAAACTAAAATATTTATAAATTACATGTCTTAATTATGCAGAAAATAGGATTTTCATCCACGCACACCAACGCGTTAATGTTAAAATGGCTAAAATCATTTATTAAATACACAAACAAAATATAAATTAACAATTGCTATGGGTACCTATATATAATCTTTGTTATAACCACGCGCTTTAAAACACTCTTTTACGTCCGGGTGTATCAACGAAAGTTCAGTGTTATGTACCTGGACCACCGATTAAATATAATAGTAATAATTAATTAATAATCATGCCGACACTCCGACGGTATTAAAATGGCACTTTGCCACTGGATGATTTAAATTAGTGCGAATTTATGTTATACGTATGTTTGCCACTGGATGATTTAAATTAGTGCGAATTTATGTTATACGTATGTTGAAGCAGCTAAATGTGTTCTGTCATTTCTGGGAAAAAGCTTTTTACCTACATCTAGAAATTATTGGTTATCTGTTATCTCTACAAAATAGAAGTCTTGTATTTTTCATTTGCTGAAAGAGATTAATTTTTTACATTTTCAAAATATTTGTAAAGAAAATCACCTCGAGTAATTCAGTGAATGAAAATTATTAGTTTACTGCTAATTATTTCTAGTTTGATATAATTCCTTATGTAATTTAAATTTAAAGTTGCATGAGGTTACAACGAGTACAATGACTTAGCGTTTTACAGATTGATGTCGAATATTTGGTGAAAACACACCAAATATTCGACATCAACCTGTAAAACGCTTCTAAACTTTTTCTATCGATGATAATTATTAATAATAATCAAAAACTAAAACAATGGTAACATTTTAAATAAAATGTAGATTCAGCAAGGCAAATCACAGCCAAATCAGATGTTTATATTATTTTATTTATGTTTTAAACACCTATCAAGTCACTCCCTGCAAATCCTAAGATTTTGTATTAGATAAAAAGACAGTTTATTGTGGAGTCCGAACCACATCTAAGGCATCGACAATTCCCTCTCCCATCTTAGTCTGAAACAAATTACAAATTAAAATTTCTAACTTGTTCCAGGATGGAATCGAACCATCGACCTTCGGTACCGAGTAAATACTAAATAGCTACAAGCGCATTACCCACTCGGCTGCCATACTGACTCTTGGGTTATTTGAAATAAATAGTGAAAATACAAGTTTAGTGTTTTTTATTGAGCGAGTTTTGCTTAGTTACTTTTTGCACAAATAAAAAAGTAAACACTAAAGAGATCAGTTTTCTCTGTAATTTCACCTACTAAATATACATTTTATTTACAATGAAATACTCGACCAAGAAGCCTTAAAGGTGTATTAATTTATTGTTATTTATAGCATACCTATACGTGGACTAAAACTGCGTTTGCGTGTTATAAATTGTCGATAAATTATAATGTACATATACTACACGTAATAATAATAAATACCTGTAATGATGTTTCGTAGAATAGTTCAATTTTAATATTACGCAATATCACCCATTTTGGTACTAGTCATATTTATTCATTTACAAGCCCATGTAAGTTATATTTTGTCCTTTTTCTGGTTTTTTTTTTTGTAATAAATTATGAGTTGAATTTTTGCAAAATATAGCATAAAAAATTATTCTAATGAATTTCCGTTTATGCAAAATTTTTAAATAAATGTAATAAAACCGGATTTAGAGGTAGAGGGTGTTAGTATAAACGGGTAGTGTTCTCTGTTAATATTTCATGTATTTAAATACTGGTGCATATGGTAAACATACACGTTAATAAGGCTGCGTTTCCACAAGGTACATATAATATATAAATCGCTCTTAAACTATTTCTATTGATCACAGTTGGCATGTTTAAAACACGGTGCGATGTTTTAAACTAGTTTAAAACAATGTGTTTTAAACAAATGATGAACAAATTTAAAACAACGTGTTTTGTTTGAACCAATAAATAAAAAGGTTAAAAGGTAAAATTATTGTTTCAACTAAAAAAATGTATAATATGTCCCCGGATGAGCTTTACAAGAGGTGAAATTGCTAAAATAATCAATTTTTCGAGATATACAGGGTACTTAAAAAATTACAAAAACGTGAAATTCGCTTAAGAGTAAATTGGCCTTATCTTTAATTTTGAAACAAAATGTTAAAACAAAAAAATTGTTTAAAATTTTGCATCCAACTAAAATCTAAAATTTCTATTGTTGCTTTTGTAAATTACGAGTTATAACGCATGTTTTTGAAACAACCTTCCTATATGGTACCATTTCCTTGGTAGGTATTTGAAAATTCAGAATTGTTTATCTATATCTATAAAATTTGAAACAACTTTTTTATTTAACGTTTTGTTCCAAAATTAAAGATAAGGCCGATTTAGTATTTCAAGTTTTTGTAATTTTTGAGCACCTTGTATAAGAAATATAAAGTTTTACAACGTGAATCATGTTTTTTTAGAAAAGTAAAAACTTTTACGTAGATAAATTAACTCCTATATGAAAATGTCTATCTGACAGCACATTTTTGTCACTTTGACAGCGATAAAAAAGGTGCATTGTTTTTTATCACCGATAAAAATATATAACAATTTATAACAACTGTATTTTTTAATAACTATTCCTTTAAATAATTGTATAAATAAAGATAATTATTGTTGTTGTTCGTTCACATATTCTGTCGTTAATTTATCTTGCCAAAAAACACTCGAGTTTTTCTTTTATGGATAAATTTCTTTTTTAACTCAAAATTTTGTCAATCAGTAATTTTGCTCGAAAAACTGACATTTGACAAAATCGCTCGACCTGCGGTCTCGCGATTTTTTTCATGTCAGTTTTTCTTATAAAATTACTGACTGGCAAAATTATTTCGTTACAAAGAGAAATTTATCCGATAAAAAAAAGCTCTTGTGCTTTTACTGTTGAATAACTTTTCTCAAAAAGTTGGATATTTTTGCAATTTCGCCTCTTGTAAACCCCAATCGCGGTCTTACTGTATATACACTGTATCCCAGGATTGATGTTACAAGAGGTAAATGTGACTAAAAATTTTTTGAATGTCAGTTTGCTGTGTTGCTTGGCTTGAATGTAATTTTAAGTAAATTTTTGATTTTTTCAAATCACGGTATATTGTTAAAAAAATTCCTCAGAATGTGATATTATGGCTCTATTTAAAAATTCAAGAAGTTGAGCCTGCTTTGATGAAATCGGTAAAGTAGATTGTCTCCATCCGATTCACGCATTTTTTTTATTTAGAAGGTCGATTTTCTTTACCTTAATCATTGCAGCATAATTTAGCGTTGCAGTTTTTTTTATTTTGCATAGAGCCATAATATATTCCGGACAACTTTTCTTAATAATATTTTTCCAGTATAATGAACGGATAAGGTACTTTACTTGACGAATAAATTGATTTTTATTTGGTATCATATCTCCCGATTTAAAAAAATCAATAATATATGTACTTAAGATTAGTTTCAAGCCAAGCAGAGCTTAATCCCAACATATCAAATTGAAGTTAAAAATTTTTTAATCATTTTCACCTCTTGTAACATCAATTCTGGGATACACTGTATATAGGTACCAATTTTGTTTTGTCTTTTTTTGTAAAGTGAAATATGTCGTGTTCAGATGTGAATTTGTAAGTTTATGAAAAAATGCCGATGATGTTTGGTTGATCGTCTAGTCCACGTCTATATCAACTTGTGGTATAGAGTATATTATAGTATTATATAGTATACCCGGTGTAACAGGATTATGGTACACCCCCTTTTCTCCCTTAGTTTTGAAGATTATTGAAATTGGGGATATCCTATATACATAATAAGCGGCACTTTTCGACATACAAATGATTTTTTTTTCACTCCCGGTTTCATCGGAAGTGACACTAACTTTCGATTTTTAAATAGAACACCCTGTATATTATTTAATTTTTGAATTTGCATAATTTTCTGAATCCAACGATACCAAATAAGTAACATTTCAAACGTCAGTATTTTTTTTATAATATAATTTTTAGTTTTCCATTTAAGTGTACCATGATGGTTCCGATTTATTCTAAATGACCCGTGTAATGCTAGATAAATCGAAATCCCATCAAAAATACTAAATTAATAATAATAAATAATAATAATAATATTTATTGCCCAAGGTACATTGTAACAATGCTTAAGGTTGTCATACAGTGATAAGAGAATTTAATGTATATCTATACATACTTATACATATAAAAAGAAAAGAAACGAAACATTACAGTAACAGTTAGTTTTGAACATGAAACAGGATAACTGGCATCATTTGTCCACACTTATACACTAGATTTATACATACATACATACACACACTTATAATATACAATATACACATATATACACACTTATAATATACAATATACACATATATACACACATATATCCATACACACATGCATCTATATCAACAATTAATTGTTTAAATGAACTTGTGAAAAAATTGTTGAAAGATAGTTCAATGTACGAACTTTAATTCTCATAAAAAATTATACTCGAAAAATTCCTGTACACTGTAAAATATATTATCAATTAGAATCTTTTTTAGAGCTACATTTAGTTGGTTTGTTGTTATGTCCTTTAGATAATATGGAAGTTTCTTATACAAGACAATAGATAGATAATTTACTAGCTGCTGAGTTCTTTTCAGCCTATGATATGGGATATTAAAATCATTTTTGTTTCTAGTGTCGTACGTATGAAAATTAGCATTTCTGGGTAGCATCTTATTTTCTTTTGCGTACATTATGCACTGATGAATGAAAATACCTGGAAGAGTCATGATATTTAATTTTTTAAAAATTGGCCTGCAATGGTCATTCAACCGTGCTGAAGCCAAAACTCTTACAGCTCTCTTCTGTATTTTAAATATTCTTTCGAAGTCAGATGAATCACCCCAGAAAATGAGGCCATAAGTTATGAGGCTGTAAAAATTACTATGATAAAAAGTGTCTGGTGTTATTAGATTAACTAATTTTCTAATTTGATATACTACTCTGTTTAGTTTTTTGCTAATTGGTCTGTATGCACTTGCCAGTTGAGTTTTGAATCGATGTGTATACCTAGGATTTTAACAGTGTCATTATCTGTATTTGGAAATAGTATATCTTTCGTTTTATCATCATTCATTTTAAGTCTATTTGCTTCGAACCATCCGGCAGCATCTTCTAGACTATTCTCAGTTTTCTTTTTTAATACTTCGTTCCTTATACCTGTGTTTATAAAAGTTGTGTCATCCGCAAACAATACTTTTTTATCTGACCTAATATTTACCGGTAGATCATTTATGTAGATTAAAAAAAATATAGGTCCCAGAACTGAACCTTGTGAAACACCAGTGGTAATTGATTGTTTTGAAGAACATTCACCAGTAGGTAGTTCTACATATTGAGTCCTGTTTGATAAGTAGGATTTTAATAATTCAAGTCCCAAACCCCGTATTCCATAAAATTCTAATTTCCTTATTAGAAAATCATGATTGACACAGTCAATGCCTTGCTTAAATCAGTTAAAGTTACATTTGTTATTAAGTTGTTGTCCATGGCGTCTAGGACACTTTCAATAACACTAATTATTGCTTTTGTTGTTGATCTGTCGTTCCGATATCCAAACTGTTCTGACGTAAATAAATTGTTTATTTCAAAGTACTTAATTATTCGGTTTTTTATTATAATTTCAAAAATTGGTAATATAGAGATTGGTCTATAGTTACTGACTTCATTCACGTCTCCTTTTTTATATATCGGTACAACTTTAGCTACTTTGAGTAAATCCGGAAATATATGTTGTTCAATGCATCTATTTATTATAAGTTAAAATTTCAAATAAATTATTTTTTATAAATTTCAATGTCTTTGAATTTAAACCATGTATATCAGAACTACTTGTATTTTTTTAATTTTCCTATAATTTCTTCGACCTCACGAACATCTGTGGGTGCCATGAAAAAGAGGTAGTTGGAGAAACGTGATATTTTTTTAGAAAACTTTCAAAATTCAATTATGAATTTGATGAAGTATTTACAATTTCTTTGGCAACGTTAATGAAAAAGTTATTGAAATTTTCCGCCGGTACGCTCACCTCAGGTATTTTGTTTGGATTTATTTGTGCATTTATTAATTTCCATGTACTTTTGTTAATTGCATTTTTTATAAAATCTGCGTTTGCTGTTTGTTTGGCCTAATTTCTTTTCGGTACTGACTTTTTAATTCATTGTGCCAAATGCGTACTTCTGCAGAAGGTATGGTATTTTTAATTACAGATACAGCCTCAAGTCTAATCCTCATAGATCTCAGTTCCTGGTTAAACCATCTGACCCCGACATTGTTGTTTTTTTGTTTAAAACTTTTTTTCCAGAAAATAAAAATTGAATTTTTTAATAAATGTTTAAAAAAATTTAATAAATGTGTCATTTGCATTTGCATATAAATAGATAGGTGACTAGTCATATTGCTCTAAATCATTATTAAAATCAATTAGTTTTCTATTTGTAATTCGTGATTTATGAGCAAATAAAGTTCGTCAAAATGGTTTTTTGGGAGAAACTCAATTTTTTTCAAATGGAACCATATTGGTACCGTGGTACCATTTATTAGTACTATTAATAAGGAATTTATTCGTATGTCGTATTAAAATATGCGATAAATATATTGCCGGTCCGACCTTAATTCAAAATATTATTTTCTTATTCATCATGTCAAACACCCTGCATAACGTAATTTTCAATATTCGGTTAATTAATGGGAAAAGAACCATCCGATATAAATAAATAACTTTATTCTCTACGTTTCACTTAAACCCATGTACCAATGAATTACAGAAATTAAGTGTAGCAATGGAAATGGAAACGGCTCAGTGCAGTGGTTCAGTGCCTATACGTTGCTAGAGAGTGTCTTGGATTCGATGCTGGCTAGGGCTGTATAATGAGTAATGACGTTTTTAAAATACAGAGACGGTAGGTAGCACATTTGGCTATAGCACATACTATAGTGTTGTTGTGTGGTACACACTGTCTATCTCTTCTAAGTTTGAGTCTCAGCTGCGGCATCTGGCCAATGTGAGAGGGAATGCTTGTTGTATGTGTGTCTGTTCTGAATGAGTGGTGCTAAACTCCGTCAGGACGTTAATATAAATAAGACGATAAATAAATAAATAAATAAAATCATGGCTTTAGCCGAAATGTAAACACAATAAAGTTATTTATTCATATTGTTTCATTCTCTCTCTTCCTATTTATTAAGCAAATATTTAATACTATTTTTAAACTTACGTTATGCATCGGGTTTGAAATGATGATTAAGAAAAATAATTTTTTAATTTAAGTACGGACCTGTAATTTCTTTTTGAAATACTTTTATAACACTAAAGCAACAGGATAAAGACATATTAGCGTTTTAATTGTTTAAAGTTGGATAATCTTACTAATTTGACAGTAAAATAGTTTTTACTTTCTTATACCTAATATAGGGAAGTATAGTAATCGTGGGTGGTTGGCTGTGGGTGTGGGTATGGGCGTGGCTGCGTGTGGGTGTGTGAGTGCGGGTGGGTGCGCGCGTGCGTATGGGTGCGTGCGAGCGTATGTGGCTGCGTGCGTGCGTGTGTGGCTGCGTGCGTGCGTGTGTGGCTGCGTGCGTGCGTGTGTGTGGCTGCGTGCGTGCGTATGTGACCGGGCGTGCGTGTGTGGCCTGCGTGTGCGTGTGTGGCTGCGTGTGCGTGTGTGGCTGCGCGTGCGTGTGCGCGTGCGTGTGTGCGTGTGTGTGTGTGTGCGTGTGTATGTATGTGTGTGTGTGGATGCGTGTGTGTGTGTGTGGATGCGTGTGTGTGTGTGTGTATGGAGGCATGCGTGGATGCATGCATGGGTGCGTGCGTTGTGGCTGCATGTGGTTGCGTCTGTGGATGCGTGCGTGTGTTGCTTCATGTGGCTGCGTCTGTTGATGCGTGTGTGGATGCGTGTGTGGCTGCGTGTGTGACTGCGTGTGTGGATGCGTTTGTAGCTGCGTGTGGTTCCGTGTGCGCATGTACGCGCTTGTGTGTGTGTGTGTGATTCCCCAAATTTGGTAGTTACTATTTTCAAATTTTTAAAAAATTTGGTGAGTGGTACCACCAGAAGAGACATAATGAATGAAAGACCAGAAGAGACATAATGAATGAAAGAAGAAAAAAATTATATTTTCTGGAAAAAAATTTATAAAATTTTATTGCATTTCTGGACGAATCTCGACGAATTATAATGAAAAACATAACTTTATGGAAAAAAATCTCGGCATGTCTGTAGTATCGCGATAGCAGCCACAGCTTTTAAGATAAAGCTTTCATATTTGGTACACATATTTTAAAGGCCAAAGACAATGATAAATTCGGTGATGAGCAAAATTGGCCAGCTGAACCCAAACTTTTGTGTATTTGCCTTTACATAAAAATATATTCTTGATGAAAGATTATAAATCATGTCTACAATATAGCAAGCCAATAAAATATATTTTCCAAGTTACTTAAATAAAGCTGATGTAAACTGACATTTTTTACACATTTGACCTCATAAAATGGGGTTAGGATAAATTTAACAATTTGACATTTGAAATGTCTAATTTATTTACGAAAATGTCAATGTCAATAAGAAGAAATTTGAATTATTATTGACAGTTTCGAATGACTGATAATTAATTATTTAAAAATTTTAATGACACATTCAAGGTATCCTATTAACATTTAATTGAGGTAAGTGAAGAATTAAATAGAATTATTTTTTAGATCAGGATGATATATTGGTATGTGAAAGTTATTTGCTGGTCACATCCGATATTGTAAATTGTACCTCTTGGAATTCGGTAAATTAAGTAAACGTTACCTACTTGTTATCAAACTTTTATACAGGGTGGTTCGTATGATGTTGCTTAAGAAAATATTAGGTAAACCCGATAAAATACCCTGTAAGCTACAGGTAATGAAGGTTGTTAGACCCATTAACAATGGGTTATTTGGAACCACCTAGGTGCCCCACATTCACAGTTAACGTATCTACATTTCCCTATGAAACACCCTGTATTTAGACGAAAAAAACCTTCAAAACTAATAAAGTAAATATTGTGTACTACGTACTACATATCGACGCTTAAGAAACAATACATCGTATCTCCATTTTTAGTCAAAAGTTGATTTAGGATTTTAAATGTCCACTCCTATGTCCAGCAGTTCCCAATAGCTTTACTTCCAAGATTAATATTGATAACTAAAACTCTACTTAAAAAAATACCGTGCAAATAGGGAATGACAAAATTGTTTTTTTTTGCCTCCTGTAAATCCGCTAATTTGGAGATAAGCGGTGGTATTGTTTCTTAAGCATCAATTTGTAGGTTTCATATGTAATGCACCACTTTACATAGGTAGGTGTAGGTACAAATATAAATCAAACCTATAAATTTTTATATTTTTGCAGAAGAAAAAAATTCAAGAATTTTCGTTTCGTTCTTTGAAAGTTTTTTTTTTGTATAAAAATGAAAGAAAATATCTGATGTGGCCAGCACCTAACTTTCTTATACCAGTATATATTATCCTGATGTAAAAAAATCATTCTATTTAATTCTTCACTTATCTCGATTAAATTTTAATAGCGTGCCTTGAAATGTTTCATTAAAATTTTTAAATAATTAATTATCAGCGTCATTCGATACAGTCAATAATAATTCATGTCATAAATTTTAATAATTTCTTCTTATTGATATTGACATTTTTGTAACTAAATTAGACATTTCAATAGTCAAACTGTTAAATTTATCCTAACCCCGTTTTCTGAGGTCAAATGTATAAAAAATTTAAGTTTACCTCAGCTTTATTTAAGTAATTGGAAAATATATTTTATTCGCTTGATATAGTAGACATGATTGATAATCCTTCATCAAGAATATATTTTTTTTGTAAAGGCAAATACAAAACGTTTGGGTCCCGTGGACCCTTTCAACTGTCCAATTTTGCTCATCGAATTTATCATTATCTTTGGCCTTTAGAACATGTACCTCAAAACTGCGGTTGCTATCGCGGTACTACAGACATGCAGACAGATTTTTTCCATAAAGTTATGTTTTTCATTATAATTCGTCGAGATTCGTCCAGAAATGCAATAAATATTTTTAATTTTTTTCCTGAAATTGTACCTTTTTTCGTCTTTCATTCATTGTGTCTTTTCTGGTGGTACCACATTCACCAAATTTAATGTGTCTCTTAAAATGTTGTTGACAATCGTAACTGCCAAATTTGGGAACTGTCTCGTTAGTATTTTTTCTTCCTTCCTTATATTAGGTATAAGAAAGTAAAAATGCATAAAACAATACCAAATAAAAAAGTAGTCGATTACTAGGAACTGGTAAATGTATACTTCTTGTCTCGCATTTTGTATTGAAAATTTTGTTACGTTCACCTTATTTTTGTCTTTTTTTCATTTGGTGGATGTGCAGATTTTTGCATATTTCTTCCATATATCATATTAGTACTAGTATTTAATTAACTCTATTCATATGAATTTTGAAAGAAATGAACTCATTTTTTTATTATGGGATTGAGTGAACGAATTGTTTATTAATCCGGCGAATTTATGCGGAAAGATATCCTAATAGGGCAACCTTCAGTGAGAAGCTAAAAAATTTTAAAGAAAGATTCGTTTGAACTGGATATATAAATTATGAAAAATGTGAGAGGAAAGTGCAAACAAGCGATGAAGATCAGTTGAATGTTTTGTTAATGGTAGTAGCAAAACTATCTACTAGGTCGACCATAATATCGAGACATATCAATGTACACCGATCAAAATTATGAAGAAGAGTAAGTTTCATGACTACTATATCTACTTTCATCTAGAATTACTCATGCCGGATTTGAGAATTACAAGGACATTTTGCGAATAGAAGTTGGAAATGGAAAGAGCAACACTCCCCACGTTTTTCAACAACTATTGTTCACTGACGAATCAACCTTCACCGAAAGTAGTAACCCAAATCGATATAATTTTCATCATTATGCAATAGAATACCTAAGAATTGTAAAACGAGGCGATAGACAACGGCAATGAACTGTACATGTTTAGGAAGATATTGTGGGCGATTTTGTGATTGGGCCTCATTTGTTTTAATGTATGTCTGAATGGCATACACTATTTTTTCACCTTCTACAAAATTAACTTGCTTCAACTCCTGCAAAATGTCCCTCAAATCAAATGGAAAATATGTGGTTCCAGCACGACGGCACATTTCGTACTAACTGTTAGAGAGTTCGGTTGGAGAGGTCGTGGATCAAGAATTCGAAGACAGGTGGTCGCGGCGGTCCCATGAGTTGACCTTAATCAAACTTTACAAAAATATATTTTTTCTCTTCCGGAGACATATAAAACATTGTGCGCCAGAGCCCCACAACTATTGAAGTAGATATGAGGCAACGCATAGGTAGGGGTGTAGGTAGAAAAAATTAGGAACAAGCTGATCTCAACATGAATGTTTAGCCTGTAACGACCCTTTTTACCATGCCAAAACTCCCATTCGCTCCCAGTGGGAGTTCGAAAAAAAATGCCGCCATCTTGGATTTTTTGGTTTTTTTAATCTTAATAACTATGGATTTTATGAAAAAAATTCAAAAGGTGTTTTTTGTGAAAAATTGAAGAACAAATGTTTTTTTATTAAAATATTTTTTCCAGAAATGAAAAATAAAGAAAATATAGCCATCTTGAATTTTTAGTTTTTTTTTCCAAATAAATCGTTAAATACTATTTTTACGTAAAAAAACTTAATATGCCTTTATTATTCAGAGTACCAAATTCTATATATTTTGATTCAAGATTAATATCTCTAACTTTAAAACTAAAGGAGATATAAAGGTTTATATATTTGTTTCAATAACCACAGTATTTAATAAACATCTTTTTTACGTACAAACGTTGACTTTTTGACATTTGGTTAAGAAGCGTGTATAGAGCTTGTCTAATGTAAATACATTATCAAAAAAAATATATAGATTAATGTCTGCTATACAAATATTTTCGGAATAATAAATAGCTTGTTCTAAACATGGTCGTTGTCGTCTTCTTCCACGGAACAGGACTTCATATCATAACCGATGCCATAACACTAGCCGCATTTCGGAGAACACTTTAGTCCCATTTTCTCGCATGAGCAGTTTTTGTTGCAATGACTTTGTTTGCAATTCTAAAAAAAAAAATTAATAGGTCTGAGAACGCCGTTCCTCAATTATATTGAATAAGAACAAGATGACCATGGTCTTCTTTTTCTACCCATACTTAAGGAATCGAGATGATTACCAATCCATTCCTGAACCTAAAAAGTTGGTAATAATTACATATTAGTTGCGAGAAAATCACTTATCTACCACCATCATAGCTGAAAATATGCTCTGAGAATATATTACTCCGTGGAGTTTTTAGTAGGAGGCAATGTAGCCAAATTGAATGTCGATTTTAGTCCTTGCCTCGACGTAGTTATATTGTACAAAACATATCTTAAATGGTGGATGTTTTTAATATTTCCTGGGGACCGACATAATTTTAAAAGAAAACTGAGTCCTGACCACTATTTCAGATGTCTCAACAGTTTTTATTTAAAAACACCTCGATTTCTTGACAGAATTCTTTATTTTTTGTCAGTAGAGACAGGCAATAATTTTTTTGATTTATTGAACACAAAGGGTGTGTATCACACCTTGATAAGGCATGCAAAAACCGGACATGATCATTTAGATGTTTCAATTCCAAGACAGCAAAAGGTGATAAAATTACCAAAATATCTGATATACAGGACAAACTGTGTTCCGAAAATATTTTTATAGCAGACATTTATCTTTTTTTATAATGTACTCTTTAGATTAGACTTGATTTATTACACGCTCCTTACCGATTGTCAAAAAGTCAACGTATGTACGTAAAAAGATGTTTATTAAATGCTGCGAAACAAATATATAAACCTTTACAGCTCCTTTAGTTTTAAAGCTAGAGATATGAATTTTGTACCCTAAGTAATAAACTTATATTTAATTTTTTTCGTAAATATAGTATTTAACAAGGTATTAAAAAAAAGCTATAAATTCAAGATGGCTATATTTTTCTATATTTTTTTTTAATTTGAGAAAAATGTTCTAATAAAAAACCTTTGTTCCTCAATTCTCCACAAAAAGATTTCTTGAATTTTTTTCATAAAATCCATAATACTAAGATATTCCAAAAACCAAAAGATCCAAGATGGCGGCCATTTTCCGAACTTCACCCACCGGGAGTAAATGGAAATTTTGGCACGTTAAAAAAAGGAAGTTATTATTTAAATATTCCTGCTGAAATAAACTTGTTATTAATTTTTCTCTCACCCCTATATCCAGCCAGATTTACTGGGCTATAGGTATAGTAACTCTATACATATATTGGATATAAAATTTTAAATCCTATTCAATGATATTATAGGTACTAAATAGGAGGTTTCATTTGATGTGTAGAATTTTCTCACTCCCGAGCATCATTAAAGTCAGTAATAAATGTTGTCACTTTGTCAAATCATTGCTATTAGACTAGTTAGAAATAAAAAGTATAATAATTTAACGGTTTGTACTGAAAAATTAAAAATATCGATTTTAAGTCTAGGACATTATCTAAAAATTGTAGATAATTAACGTGCCAATTCAAAGATAAAAAATAAAAATGCATTGCGTTCCATTGGGAAAAGAGGAGAAAATGCTCTTTGAAATGTAGTGTGTAAAAGACGCACCAAGTAGTATAAACAAGATTTGGTGGTTGTATCGTTGAAGTATTGCTTGGTTACATAACTGCAAAATATTTTTCCTAATTAATCGTAATAATAAATTAATTTATTAAACCGATAAAAATTTTTCCACTTTTTTGAGTGACTTAGCCACATCAAAATCAAAACCTCGTAGGTTGGTGAATTAAAAAATTTAAAAATATATAGGGTGTTTCGTGTAAAAGAATGACCTTGAAAATGCTCCGCTTTAGCGAGGTAGCCTGTATATTTATATAAAAAATATTTACATTTTGACATTACACAACTTCCATAAAAAATGTTTTCCAAATCATTTTATAAGGCCGATATTGGACTTCGACGTACTAATGAGGAATCCTGTATTATATGAATTCTATTATACACGTTGTATCAGTTACTTTTGAATAGGTATGTAGTAATAGCACAGCGATAGCATTATGCTGAGGTAATAGGCTCATAATGCGTGCGTGAACTTCCACTTTCACCTATCAGAATGGCTAAGCTATGAGTCGAGGATCCCTCGGCTGAATCCCTCCACTGAATGTTAATGCTGTTTATGCTAATTATAAGATTAAGTGTGGCTTCGTGGTCGAGTGGTAAGGACACTTGCCACCCACCTCGGAGTTCCGGATTCGATCCCGGTCGAGGACCTAGGGATTTTCTAGAATTAGAAATTATTCCTAGCATACCCGGACATTGGGTGTGTGTCCATTGTCTCTAAATGTGTAACTCTCTCCCACACAACATACCTTGAGGTACCTTCAGGGATACAGGGGGTTGTATTACCTGTGGTGTTTAATTTTATTTATTTTTTTAAATGTATGCGTGATCTCTGTCACTGCTTAGGCCGTATTCAAAAAGTAGATAGCTGATACAACGTGTATTTAAGATTCAATTATATTTATATCTATACCTATTTTTTGTTGTTTGTATCTTTACGTGTATCAAATTAGTTACGTCCTACGTCCGCAGCAATGCATTTAAACGATAAGCAGATACGTATGTCTAGGCAGACAGCTGACCCATAAGTAAATAATTGGTGGAACAAAGACTCTCAGTTTTATTGACCAGCTTGTTTGTCATTTGATTCAAAGGCGTTTTAATATTCTTGCAATTATATT
>JANEYF010003243.1:0-12812 GCA_029963845.1 Rhamnusium bicolor | reverse complement strand
ATGCTTATCTAATATTATCCATCCTTATATAATATTATCCATCGTTAGCTAAAATTTATTAGGCTAAAATTTACTAATTTAAAATTCAATATAATATTAATCTGTTAAAGCTAATATCTCATCGCTAAAATTTTGAATAAAATTCCTAAATTATTCATCGTTAATAAAATTCATCTGGAATTTCTTTTGTGAATTTATATTTCACACTCTTCCAATTTCATTTGGATATTTATATTTGCACATTAGCAAATTAAAAAGTCACGATTCTTGGATCCAGAGGATTAGTTCCGTGGATGTTTTATTTGGATGACCAGAATTCATCTGTAACTTGTAACGTGATATGCGCTCCACAATTTTGAGTAACGTTTCATTTCATCGGTAGACTATGTATTAGGAAACTAGGTGTCCATACCAGACGAGAAAACGTTAACTTCAAGACTCGCGCCACCTTTCCATCACAGGTCAACCTTCGCTGGAGTGTGGCAAGTTATTTTCTTTTAGATTGTGTTCGGTGAACGAGTTTCACCCACTCGTAATAAATTATTGTACATATATTTGTCGGTAATTCTAAATTACCATTTTTGTGTCGCTGTTGATTTAATAAATATTTAATTTTATTAATTAATTGTTTATTCTGTCTCTACCTTAGACAGAAATTCTGTAGATTCTGAGTTGGGGGGATGAAAAAGTAATCACTGGTAAAACTGCAGATGGCGCCCTTAATATAAACATATATTTTTTATATTACTTATTCATCCTCGCCTACTACTCGTTGATAGAATTATTTGAAGTGAATAATAGTGAACCAAGGTCTCAAGGAAACAAGAAACGCACGGCCCTTGCCTCCCAAAAAAAACAGCTAGCCGCAGGCACAGGAAATTTCTACGCTTTTCCTTGCCAATAAGAATAGTTCTTATTGACAGGTAAAGTGAAGGCTTTTCCATAAATACCTGATTTGGTTTCCTCTTGTATTAAGAGTCATCCTAATACAGGGCGAAACTAAAATCACGGTACCACGGGGGTTCCCCGGTTATATTTGACGACGTGGTAACCAGATGTAACATTTGGCTACCGGGTGGTTAGGTGTAACATGATATTTTGACTGATTTTATTTTAAACATGATTTTCTTCTGTTTAGCACTGAAATATACTGCGGGTGTGTCGTACTTACAACTAAAGCCAGTACTGGACAAGGCCACGCCGGCCTAACTTCTGAATATGGAGCACCGCAACCCTTACCTGATAGAAAAAGACAGACGAACTTTGGTTGTTGCATTGTCAGAAGGAATTTAGGAATATAAAACGGGAAGGC
The DNA here is from genome assembly GCA_029963845.1 of Rhamnusium bicolor. NCBI lineage: Eukaryota > Metazoa > Arthropoda > Insecta > Coleoptera > Cerambycidae > Rhamnusium > Rhamnusium bicolor. The sequence continues at coordinate 11,500 of JANEYF010003243.1, read as the reverse complement.
TTTGAATCTTGGCGAGAAATGTACATGCGATGTTTAGATGAGCGGGAAGCAAAGTTGAGAGCAATAACCGCAAGTATCAAACAATCCCAAGATAAATCGAAACCCATACATACTACCAAATTAGCCTACATTGATTCAGTGGTCAATCCACCTAGGACAATAGCTAAGATACAGGCTAAAAATGGTATCCTCTTTGATAAGAAACCGGCTCAAACTTCATCTTCTAGAATTGCAGCCTTGGCATTGTCTCAAGGTGCCAAGAAGGTAGTTACTCTAAAAATCCAAGAAAGCTCCCCCTCATGGCGAAAACTTTATCATTTTTAAAGAAATGGAATAGGAGGTGAATTAATATTTTAGTACAATTTGGACTAGACGTAAATTCTTAAGAATATTGAATTTCCTCCTAAATAATTGTATTCATGTTGTACTTGTTATTAATAAAAAATTTAGAAAATATGAAGAATTTCTTTAATTTTCCTTAACCTCTTCTTAAAGGTAGTTTTGCAAGCTAACAGTGTATACGGCAACCATTGTGAAGGTTTTAGCCTAGGCCACTTTAATATACAGTGAAATTTATTCCTACAGAATCATCTTCAACAAGTCAAACCCTTGATACACTTCTTCATAATTAAATTAAGTGTTTGATTCGCTGGAAACTTTTTCGTGGGCAAATTAAATTATAAATCACCCTCTTGATCTGTGATGTACAAATCAACAAAAAAAGTGGACAATTTGAGATATTAGCATACTGTCTCATGTAAAAAAAGGGATGGAAAACTTGCGAAGAAACTGTTATTTTACATGTGGACATATGACTTTGAATACTGCATTTCGTTACTTTGGATTGATAAATTATCATTCATATTCTATTCTATTTCTTATCTTGGCAAATTACAAAAAAAAGGTAGAAATTGGTGACAGATGTTTTACAAAATCGTTTCCCTTAACGAGCAGCAGCTTGTTGTAGAGCCTTTTTCTCCCATTTAGATTATCTTTATCTTTATCAAGAAAGTCTTCTTCCATACATTTTTCTTTTATTCTGTAAATTTGTCCACTTAATTTCCTGAATGTATTGCACTACAGTCGTGTTATTGTTTTGGCTGTTATAAAGCTGAAGAAGAGTTTCTTGATACAAACTTATATATTTTTCTCTCTATGGCTCTATTTCTTTTTGTTTATAATTTTGAAGCAGCAGCTTGTCGAAGAGCTCGAAGGTTTGAATGGTTGGAAATCATTCTACAGTAATGAATTCTACTGTAAAAAGGTTTTTTTATTATATTCTTCGCTCAAGATGTACCATAGCATACAACAATTTATCTCACTTTAATATTTATGAATCGGATATATTTTGCTTCAATTATGTAGAAGGATATCAAGGGTTTGACTTGTTGAAGATAAATCTGCAGGGATAAATTTCACTGTACATTAAAGTGATGCGAGCCAGAACTTTCACAATAGTTGCTGTATACACTGTTAACTTGCAAAACCACATGTAAAGAGCTTATGGAAAATTAAAGAAATTCTTAGATTTTTTTAAAATATATATTAATAACAAATAAAACATAAATACAATTATTTGAGAGGAAATTTATTATTCATAAGAATATATGTCAAGTCCAAAATGTACTAAAAAATGAATTCACCTCCTATTTCATTTCTTTAAAAATGATAAAGTTTTCGATATGAGGGGGAGCTTTCTTGGATTTTAGAGTAACCACCTTCTTGGCACCTTCAGACAATGCCAAGGCTGCAATTCTCGAAGCTGAAGTGTGAGTTGGTTTCTTATCAAAGAGGATACCATTTTTGGCCTGTACCTTAGCTATGGTCCTAGGTGGTTCGACCACTGATTCAGTGTAGGCTAGTTTGCTAGTAGATATGGGTTTCGATTCATCTTGGAATTATTTGATATTTGCGGTTATTGCTCTCAACTTTGCTTCCCGCTCATCTAAACATCGCATATACATTTCTCGCCAAGATTCAAAATCTTTCCGTTTTTTATTCCCAAATTCCTTCTGATAATGCAAAAACCAAAGTTCGTCTGTTTTCTCTATCAGGTAAGGATTGTGGTGCTCCATATTAAGAAGTTGTGCCGGCGTCGGCCTGGCCTTTTCCAGCACCGGTTTTAGTTGTAAGCACGGCACACCTCGAGTATATTCTAATGCTAAACAGAAGGATATCATGTTTAAAATAAAATCAAACAAAATGTCAGTGATGAAACAATTGCTCAAAACGATGTTAATGGATGTTTGAAATAATGTATCTATAATAATAAAAAAATACTTACCATCGATGTTATCCTGTAGGACTCTTACACCAAGGTCAGATAAGGTGTCAACTTTCCTACATGATTTGTTGCCAGAATACACTTTGGTTCTGAAATAAAAACAAAATAAAAATAAAACATGAAAAACTATGGAACTGTAAAGATACTGAGCAAGCATCCAACTCAGTAGCTAGAAAAACAAAGTAACAACAAAAAAGACTCACCTCATGTTTTTCTTAGAAATGAACTGACCCAGGGATTCATCTTGTGTTAGCATCTTTTTTAGGTTGCATGTCGACTTGGGAGCATATCGGTCTGTAGTTGGATGTCACCTCAAATAGTAATCCACAAATTTATAAATTTAGTGTTTTCAGGAGTTGTTGCTTTAATCAGTAGGGAACCTGAAAAACATATATATTATATATCGAGAAATTTTACTAGATATGTTTAAATTCAAAGAAAACAATTAAAAAAAAAATACTTACATCATTCGCCTTTACTAATTCAGTATTCTCTGGCATCATGTAACTAGAGCTACTCTTTGACTTTTCGGTCCTGGGCAGGTAACTGGAATTCTTTTTATTACTACTAGAACTCTTGCTAACCAATGGATCGCACATTCCCAATGCCTCTGCCAAACTGACACCCGAACTAAAGTCAACACCATTCATAATTTTTTTTAGCGTTTGCCGGCCAGGCCACTTTCACGTTATCATTACTTTTCTTCTCGGAACTAGATCTGCGATTAAAACTAGACCTAGAAATTTTACTTTCTTCTAGTCTGTGGGAACTAGAACTTTTTCTTCTTTGTTGTTTTCCATCTCGTCCTTGAACTTTCTAAGTTTTTCTTCATGTTTTCGAGGCTCATCTTTCTTACGACTATGTTTCTCTTTCGGCTCCTCTCTCGTGCTCTCCTTTTGTCTTTCTCTTCATGTTTATCAGAGCGAAAAGAGTGAGACCTCGACTATTTTAACTTGGACGATGTTTCTTTATAATGTCTAGATTTAGATTCATGTTTAGACTCATGTTTGACTTCCTTATCTGAGGAGGACTCGTAGCTCTTCCTGCTCTTGTGCTTTGAATTTGATTTGCCTTTCTCACAGTTTGAATCTCTCTGTGATTTATTATCGGAACTGTGTTTTAATCTAGACTTATTTTCGTTTCCCTCTGACGAAGAGTCATGGTGTTGCGATTTATGTTCAGTATTTTCCTTCGATTTGTATGAGCTGTGGTCACAACTTGGAGCTTCTTTTGTGTTTTTTATAGTCATCCTCAGAAACCGAACTATCTTTACAGTGTTTGAATTTCTTTAATTTGTGTTTCTGGTCTTCTTTATCATCAATAAAATCTCTCGTAGACTTCTTTTTCCTTTCTTTTACTACATTATTTCCAAAGGATGTATACTTGTTCGAACCTTGCTGGTAATATCGTATGCTTTTCATTGATTTTTCGTTAGAGGTACCCATTTTCAACCTACACGATATCAGTTACTCCTTTTTTAGACGTAGGTAAATACGATGGTAATTTTTCTCTAAACACAATCGGTTGGCGATGGACGGATATCAAAATTGATATCAATTTCTGATTTCTGTCAGTAAAGTTCTGTGGAGCTAGATGTGGCGTTCCAAATTCTCGCATTAAACTTACTAGTTCTAAAATTTATTTATATATGACGTCGAATAATACTCAAACTCTACTATTATACACAAAACACTGTCACTATTATTGTTCACAATATTGACTTCAATATAACGATACTCACACACTGAGCACCAAGTAATAATTGGCTGTAATTTCCATCCACACAGTTTTATATGGAGGCATAGTGGTGTCGTAAAATGCCATAAAAAGGATGATCAAATTTTAATACTGCTTTACCTGAACTGTTATTTTGTGCGAGAAAATGCAAGCATTTTAATTTATTTATATGAATTAAACAAAATAAATTAAACAAATGAAAAAAGGATTATCAGATAAATGAAATAAATTAAATAAATATGGCAAATAAGGAAAATAAGACAAATGAGACATATGAGATAAGTGAGTCGAGTGAGACAAATGAGAAAAATGAAATAAATAAGTTAAATAAATTAAAGAAGATAAATACAAATACGAGAAAAACAAGGTAAACAAAGTGATCAAGATAGTCGAGATACTTGAGGCATACGTCATGAATTGATTAAATAAAAAAAAATGTACCTTCTTATTGACGATATTTTTTTCAAACAAATAAAATGTTTTTATAGTGTTAAACAATGACGAAATTCGTATCTTTTTTCATCCGGTATAATATAGTTTAGTAATTCACGAAATATTGGTTAGTACATTTTTCCCAGCAATAACTAATTTTACCTGAATTATAACTTATAATTCTTTTAACGACACAAATTTTGTAGAAGCAACATCAACACATCTACCTGAATTTTTATAATCCTCCTAACTATACATTACAACGATTTTAAATATTCATACTGACAGATTATATAATTTAGCAGTAGGGTAGATATACCGGCCCTCTCCTCCGTCCTTGATCACATACGTATACAGGCATATGTTTCAAGGCCGTTGCGCCGCGAATTGAATGTCTATGAGACACGTGTACGCGCGCTTTTGTCAAGGCCGTTGTTTTCTATTCCTCCGGCCTCGATCGTACACGTATACGGAGTATTAGGATGAAAACAGACAAGGCATTTTGTGCCGAGTCGGCCGCAGATTCTGCAGACGAAACGTCAAAACAAACGAGGCGGCTGGACACCGCGACGTTTTCCGTATGATCAAAACACACCGAGCGTTTTATATGCATTAGTAAATTTCCTCAGTACGTTGTTGTCAGTTCATTCAGACACCCGTCTTGAAATAATGGTGTATTATACTGCATATTAAAAAAGAAAAAAGAATCGTAAAATGTGGACACACCCAATTATTAGTGAAAGAAAAAATAAAGGATACTTTTACACATTGTACAATGAAATCAAACAAGTCGATGAGAAGTTTTTAATTTCGTTAGAATGTCTATGACATCTTTTAATGAACTATTAAATTTCATGTATTAATTGTTCGATGTTTATTTCCATATCTGTTACTAAAATAATTAAAAAATTTTAAAATCACGTCAAGTGGCAACCATGCAGTATACGTACCGATCAAAAACCGCCGGTGTCTGTGTTGCACAACAGTTAGTACATTTATGAAGGGCCGCTTGAAGTCATAAAAACGCTTTCGGCACATGGTTGGGAACACCGTACGCTCGTCGCGTAGGCGGTGACATTCGTCACCGACGTATCGTCTGTTTTAATACATTCATAATGAGTGAAGCAAACGACGCGACGATTCGTCTGCAGAATCGGCGGCCGACTCGGCACAAAACGTCTCGTCTGTTTTCAGTTTTAAGGTTGCAGCCTCTCATGCTACCACTCGTGTGGTTTTGAAGGTTGTGTTCACAGTGTTACTATATGTGAAGGAGGGGAGTTGGATGGAAATTCATTCTTGAACTAATTCTCTTAGAGTGCAGTCACAATGTATAACTGTAGTGCTTGTGGTATTAGTTTTACGCGTCGTGATAATATGCGACGCCATCAGATGCGTTCTTGTAAAAAGTTTAAAGATGATGGACCACCAACAAAAAAATGTAAACATAGCGACGCGCAAATTAATTCAAAACCATCAACCTCTGCAGATGTACCAACGATTCAGCCTCACACATCCACAGCTGCATTAAATACATGTTGGTGTTGTAATGTAACGATTGCGGCAAATCAGATGCATATTCACAGAAGAACATTACAGCATAGAACAAATTCATGTGCTCCACTAATTGACGGCGTACAAGTTGTTCGCAGTTCTTTGAAATGTAGATATATAAGTTATCGTGTACAAAGTGAAAATAATCATACTGATTATGTAATGTTTTTTGGTGAAATCAAGCACAAAGTTTTAAACGTGCTTGATGAGATGGTAAACATTCATAAGTCTGTGAAAGTGAATATGGAGGCGTTTGGTAGATATATTATACAAACACAGGATGTTTCTGATATCAACTCATTTAATACACCTAATATAATTGTTGATCAACCAACGGACTTGAGTGCTGTATATGATGCATTTGTAGAAGTGATGAAAACGCAAACAACTGAATTTCAAGAACGCGATTCAGGTAAAATATCTTATAGTCTTCAAGTAAAAGTGTATTATTTATTTATTTCTCTTTTTTAGGGTGGGCTATCGAGCGAATTATGTACCTTGAAGTTAATATTAACAAGTTTAGTCCCATGCGCGGATCGTCATATATAAAGTTACCAAAATTCGTTGCATGCAAGAATGCAGTGGTTAATGTTGAAAATAAGGATGAATATTGTTTTGCTTGGGCTATTACTGCAGCATTGTATCCTGCCACGAGGTGTGAAACAGAAACAACATCATATCCCCACTACTCGCGTGTATTAAATTTAAAAGGTTTGAATTTTCCAATGAAACTGTGTGATATTTATAAATTTGAGGAAATGAATAATATGTCCGTTAATGTGTATGGATTAGAGACTAAATTTAAAAATAATAGAATGGTGTATGAAGTTGTTGGACCTCTACACTACTCTAAGAAAAAACTGCACATTCACGTAAATTTAGTATTAATTTCTGAAGATTGTGGTGACACATCGATGTAACAATGAATGTGTTAACAATCACTACTGCTGGATAAAAGATTTATCTAGATTATTTTCAAGTCAGATTTCCGCATATAATCATAGAAAATATTTTTGTGATGGTTGTTTGTTAAATTTTAATAGTGAGCGAGTGTTAATGTAACATCAGAGACATGATTGCAACCATTTATATACAATACCTTCAACTCAATCTCGAATCGATAATTTTGGCAAGGAATACCATGAAAATGTATTAAAATTTGAAAACTTTGAGAGACAAATGAAAGTGCCATTCGTAGTATATGCGGATTTTGAGACTGTTCTAAAACCCTTGGATACATGTGAACCCACGCCTTCACAGTCCTATACAAATAGTCATCATTTGACGACACAATTTCGAGGTTTCAGATTTATCGCGGATCGGATGCTGTAACGGTTTTTGTTTCGCGTATTGAGGCTGATGTGAGAGAGTTGTACAATACTTATTTAAAGGAAATAGTTCCAATGCTTCCTCTCACAAATGAAGAACAGGAGAATTTTGCAAACGCAGTTGTTTGTGGTATATGTGAGAAGCATTTTACGGAGGGTGATGTAAAAGTGCGGGACCACTGTCACATAACAGGAAAAGTCAAGTTTGGCGCCGCTCACTCAGTATGTAATTTAAATTATAAATTACCAAATTTCATTCCCGTTATATTTCACAACGGTTCTATGTACGATACCCATATATTAATTCACGAGATCGCCACACATGGGGATAGAATCGATGTACTCGCGCAAAACAAAGAAAAATATATATCTTTTACTAAACATTTATATCGCTCACTGGCTGAATTAGTGGCATAACTCAAAAAATTAAGTTTCGAGATATTGCTGAAAATAGTATTGTGTAGTAACTGATTCGATATTTCACATCATAAAATGGATGATATTGGCATAATTTCTACAGTGATTCAACTTTCAATTAGTCTCTATTAATATGATATATTATATGTTTCACTTACTCTCCATAGAGGGTGGTTTTCACACTTTGTTTCAACTTGTGCCAGTATTGCATAAATAATAAGTCACAATTTTTACACGGAATTTCATTAGGAACAATTGGCAGGAAATGAGAAATTATCTATTTGCATATCAAAAAAGAGTTTATTAAAGAAGTTTATGAAAGAAACATTAATAATCTTAAGTATATAACATAAAACTTATTGAACATAACAGTCTTAAATATTAATAAAATAAAAAATACTCTTCAGAACATTCTGGGAAAAGACAAGATTATAAACGAGCGTTAAAAAATGATGTACAACTATATCAAACTAAGCAGTCTTGATTCTTCAAGAGCATCTATACTATTTGGTTTATGAAAGGAACATTTTTATTTGGCATTTGCTTAATGAACATTAGTCATTAAACATCATCATTATCAACTTTCAAACTGTTGTAAAAGTGACTATAAGTTTTCTTTATAGCATTGGTTTTCAACAAGCACATCAAACCTGAATGTTTCGTTTTTGACAAAGGTAATGAATCTTTGTAAGCTTCCTGTAACTGAACGTCTTGAAAGGAAATTAATGGCGTTTTTGCCCTTGTCCTCTGTTCCTTGATATCAACCGACTTATACTCTTTATCTTCGTAGGACATTTTGTAAAAGAACCGTCCCGAATGCTGCTTCTCAACTCTGAAAATGAATACATCATTGAAGTTAAATGTTTCTCCATCCGTGTTCTTATTGAAGTTCAGGGAAGTTTGTTGGGTCATATTTTTGATATCTAAAAAATCCCCTTGACTCATTTCCGTAACCTTGAACGGTTTTCCAGTTTTTTTAGCTGTCTGTACCAATGGTACATACTGTACAGATTTCAATGCCCGTTTTACATTTTTTTCTATTAGGGAGTGGACGTTGTCCCCCTCGTTCTGGGTATGTCCAGCAACTAGATATTTATGAGTAATCGATTTAATTTTATAGTTTACTACAGCATATAAATAAGAAGCAATTACAAATTTATTTTTTTGTTGCCCTCTGTAGTTATCCGAGTAGAAAACGATTTCAAGATCATCAGAATCAGAAATGTTGGCCTTCTGTTTCAAATAATGAAGTAAGCAGGAACCAATCTCTACGGAACCTCTCTTTCCCTCACCTTCATGCCACATGAAACAGGTTACATTGTCATATCCTTTTTTTTAAGAGGTCACAGATAGAAAAATTATAAGTTGATAGTTTCGACTTATAATAAAAGGAAGATACCTCTCCCCTAGGGGTTGCGAGACTAGCTTGCAAATCAAAACATGCCACCTGATATAGCTCATTTATTTATTTTTTTGTCATTTTCCTTTTCAATTCTGCTCAAATGTTTCTCTTTCAAGTGAGAAGTGTATTGATTCTGTAACTCTAGTTTCTCTTGCTCATTAGAATTTTCATAACATACACAAGTTTGACACTGATCCTTTTTTGGGATGAAAAACGCTATATTGTATTCATAGTTGAAAATTTTCCTGTACATAGTTAGGCAACCAAATGGTTTTTCTGACTCCTCACATTCCGTTCTATAGTCTCTGTATAACTGAGTAATTGTTTTGCCACCTTCAATGTAGACCTTCTCACTATGTGCACGGGTGTAGTGGCTCTCAATTTTTGGAATTGAAGAAATATGTTCCCGAATACCATTCTTGATGTCATCTGGAACTACTTTGTGTTTGTTATGTTTTCCCCGATTCTCACTTCCCAAACTACCTTCCTTGTATTTAGATAGTACTGTACGTATAGAACGGTTTGTAATGCCCAATGTTGAGGTGAAAAAAACTTTACAAACCCTTTTCTTCTCCCCATCCTTCATAAAATTAAAAGCATTGTTGTTCATTCTTTTTTTCTAGTTTCATTTGAAGTAGCATACCTGTATTTAGGAGTGATCTCTTGCATTGATGTCCAAATGAATATGCGCTGTTTAATGATGTCTCCTAAGGCCCAATATTCCTCAAATAATTTGGATCTTTCCCCTTCGGAAAATTTCGTGGCACACTTTAAATGACATTTGGCCTCAGCACAGGTTGGTCCCATTTGCCGCTGGGGTACTACTCGTCCTTTACTAATTGTTTTATAGGATTCACCGCTGTTTCTAAGAATTTTTGCTCGACTTCTTTTCCATGTTGCGACATCAGCCTTCCTCTTTCTAGTTCTTTTCTTTTTTTGCGTCTGCTTGTTCTAATTCCAAATGATTCTCATTTTGGTTCTCACCATCAAAGCTGGTTCTGCTTCAAAGGTAGGATCTTTTATTGAATCGTCTGATTAAAATGGTTCTTCGCCTATTTCAGAACAAAGTGGCGATATAATTCTGATGTCTTCTTCTAGAGACCCCAGTTCCTACTCGTTAAGTACGATCTCCTGTAGTGCATCACTAGAAACTAGCTCCTTCTCCATATTATTATTATCTTCAAAGTCAGCGACAGGCATTATCTCAGTATAGGTACGTACACTTTGAAAGCCTGTGGAAACGAAACTACCCTCAGTTCTGTCAGCATTTTCAACGGTTTCAAAATCATTGGTACCACTTTTTGGATTTGATTTGACCCCTGCAATAACAATAACAAAACATGCACATTAACTGTAAGATAAAGGTGAAAATTACTCTTATTACCTTGAAGACTTTTGCAACTACCGTCATTAATATTATCCGAGATATTTGGTTCATTCCGTTACAGATTTAATACTCGATCTCCAATTTCCTCATCAGTCGTGTTTTCGAATCTAGAATGGTCGAACAGGGTATAGATAGTAGGTATCATGAGATCTTTTATCAAATTAAATGGGGTTATTCTATTTCCCTACAATTCAGTTTAGTAATCATCGTAAGAGAGAATTATTATTATTACATTTTATCGAACTAATTTCAAGTCTATTTAGTTTATGTTTTGACAGAATTGAACTAAAACTAGTTCGAAAAAAAAATAATTTTAATTATCTGCAACCATAGTTAATAAACTGAAAAGTAAGAAAATAAAATAATTTAATTTAAACTTCCAGGAAAACTACATCAATTTATTTGATGTCAGTGGTTAAGAAATGAAAAACACATTTTATATATTTATTAGTGAGTGTAAGAAATGTAATAAATATTTACTGCTAAACAAAATACCAACCTTATTCCTAATAGTGTCAATATTTTTCCACTTCTAGTATTGTTTCTTCTGCAATCCATGTTATTTATCACAGGTATGGCATATGCTTGACACGACACAAGTAAGAAAATTACGCACTTTACAAATCTATAGTGGCACAATTCGAAATGTGCCACTATTGCTGAATGGAAAGAATATGATTCACATAAAGAAATATGACATATGTCTAATATGCCACTAATGTACAACAAAAACGATGCACTCTCTACAACTTCAACTGACACACTGAGGAAGTGCCAGTGTTGACGCCACATGTATAGGAATTACCGCCAAATGCAATAGCGACACATGCGCCATCTGACAAAAAGTATATGAACTATTATTATACCAGAATATTGCAGAAAGATACATCATCCGAAATTAAGACTAATTCATGGGATAGGACAAATTTAATGTTTTTCAAGTTATGCCACTATTGCAGCCA
>JANEYF010003241.1:0-114969 GCA_029963845.1 Rhamnusium bicolor | reverse complement strand
AAAACATGTCTACTATGTCAAGCCAATAAAAATTTGCAAGTACTTAAATAAAGCTGATGTAAACAGAAATTGTTTACACAGTTGACCTCATAAAATGGGGTTAGGACAAATTTAACAGTTTGACATTTGAAATGTCTAATTTAGTTACAAAAATGTCAATATCAATAAGAAGAAATTATTAAAATATATGACATGAATTATTATTGACGTTGAATTAATTTAAAAAAATTTTAATGAAACATTGAAGAATTAAATAGAATGATTTTTTTAGATCAGATATTTTAGACTTGATATTATTTTGGAATATTATTTGAGACAAAGGCCGATTTTTTTTCTACAAGCAAAAAAGTTAAATCTATTCAATCTATTTGATCTTTATAAATTTTATACATACCTACATAATGTATCTATTCATAAAATATTTGTTCAAGGAAATATTTATAATTCACTTTAATAGAAATAAATAGGTATATTTACTTTTTAAATTATGTTATGTATGATAATGATGTCATACCTAAAACAATGTAATTTATGTAAAAAATTGAGATAATTTTTAATGAGTAGATAAATTAAAATGTTTTGTTAGTAGATTGTCTTTATAAACTATCCCAGAGTTTATAAAAAATCTATGACAGATAGCGGATGCACAAATTAATCACCGAATTTAATAAAAAATGACAATGCCTGTAGCATGATAAAGCCACAAATTTGTATTGTTTATACACTTCATGGAAATGGACTGTTATTTTCTTTTGTTTGGTAAAAGTCGAGATTTATTCTTATCCTTGGGGTTGTAATTCTGAGAGGTGCTGTTCACGTTTGTGTTTTAGAGTGAAAAGAAACTAATTCTGGTAGATAAATTTTCGACCACACACAACACATAATAACATATAAGATGTTGCAGCAAACAATCGAGTGATGAGAACTATGTACATATATTGCACGAAACTAAAACTCTAATAATGGCGGGTTGATTATACAATGCCTTTTTTCTCACTCGTACTTTTTCTACCATCAGTAAACATGTGATAAGTACCACCCCTATGCACCCGAACGCAATCGAGGACGCACGGGCCTTATATAGCGCGCTCTATTTTAAACTATATTACACTTTTACTATTCTGAAACTCCAACAATGCCCTTTTCTGTAAAGAACTAATTAAAATTAGAATAAGAATAATAAGGAACAAAAGAGATAAACAGTAATGAATGTGCCCGCCCTGATTTTTCTGACATTTTTTTAATCTTCCTTGGCCTCAAATAAAATTATTGATATCCTCCTTGGAATAGTCCACAAGGTCACTTGTAATCGGCGTAGCAGATCTTTCACATTGTCTGGGAGATAGAGTAAATTACCAAGCACCGTTCCGATCATCCAAGTACGTGCTGTAGGTGTAATATCTGGCTAGCATGAAGGCCATGGAGTACCGCTGCAGTGTAACTTTATACAGATCAAGCCAACCCACTAAATATATGACTAGCGGTATGCGGAGTATGCCCATCCGAATACGAAGTCCGAACGAAAGTTAACGATTGCGACGATTTTTGAAAATTTAGCGATTTTCTTATTATAAATATTTTTCTGGTTCATTATTTTTTCAGAACTGATAATTAACTATATTAACCAATAACCATTGCCCGCGAGTCGTGACCGTAAGCATAGTAAACATAAATTTTGTCTGTAAACTTTCCAGTATTACACCTTTTGCAGGAAATGAGCATGGTTAACTTACTTCAAAGTACTTTGTTTGTGTTAATGCTATCTTTATTTGCTTCCACTCCATTGCAAACAATATTTTTATGATCTGACAACACTGAAGTAGATTTCAGTATCGCGAAAGCTGCAGAGGAGAGTGCTGCTCGTTCATCTAAAGAAATCGTTGCGTATTAACGGATTTACTAAAATTATCTGAATGTTTCACAATTTCAGTGTTTCTTCCGAAACGCCACAGATAGTAAAACAGTAAAATTATGGAAAATATCAGAACAGCACACAATCAAATACTGATTTTTTTTTTCGAAACAAGAGGTAATTCTAAAAACATAAATTAATTTGTTCTAAAAAAAAAAAAAAAATATATAATACGTAAATAAATAAAAAAATAAATAAATGATTCACATCAGATGCCCAAAAAGACCTCCTTCTTGAGCAAGGCAGTATTCTACTGTAAAAGCCTCTTCTGACATTCGCGCTGCGATCGCCCCATGCATAGTGCTGGCAATAGACGGGCGACTGTAAACTGTGCATACCGCCAGTCGTTTTGGCTCGCTCTGTATAATATGTAATAGCCAGTCCTTGTGTAAAGGTGGTTTAACATTAAAGGATAAACTTTTAACTGAGGCGTTCTTACTTATTTTCGACCATCGTTGGTTGGCCTATGAACAAAAACGAAATTCATCGCTGAATACCACGTAATGTCGCTTATTCATTCAGTTTGCTCATTCGTTACACGATTGTATCTTGATTTTTTTTGTGGGATGGGTAGAAATTCGACCGATAATATATTTATCGGTCTTAAACTTCATAACCGCTATGTATGTCGAAAAAAAAATTGTGCAAATATGTAACATAGAAGTACATTTAACCTCAAATATAAATAATATTAAATATTAATAAATAATATTAAAACCTCTTCTGTTGTTGCATCGCTTGAAAACCACGACGAAAATATATTCTATTTTTATATACTTACATATATATAAACATTTTTTTTTTTTTTTTAGACAAAGACGGTGGAGAGTACATCGCCAGAGGATGCCTGCCACCAGCAACAATCGGTTGCAATGCAATTGCGTCCACCATTGGATGGGTATCCTCTCAGTCCAGCAATGATGGTGACAGCTTGAAGAATCTCAGTTGTGAGACTTGCGAGTCTGACAAATGCAACTCTGCCCAGAGGATTACGGGCGTCACATTCATCGGTCTCATTTTAGCCGCCACAATTTTCATGTTTTAAGGAACCCCGTTTTTAAGGAACCCCGTTCCGCCAAAAAAAATGTATAGTTACTTTTTCTCAGGCTTACGCATGACTCTTCTATTCTAAAGAGTTATGTGTTTATATTTTTAAAGAATTAAGTATTCTTTTTGTTTTATTTTGTTAAATGAAAAACTATTACCTGTTAAATGATTGGAAATAATGCGTTCACATGAATTTTCAGAATTGTGACGTATTGCAAATTAACTTCTGAATGCCAGTATATATTTACAAATAGCCAAAACATTTAAAAATACAAATATTACAGACTTGTGACCTGTGAGCCTTCAACCAGTTAAGGTACATTTACAACCAATTTGGTACGGGCACATTCTGCTGGTTGATTGCAAATTGGGTTTTAAGCATATTTGGTTGAATGCATTTGTTTACAATAAAATTTTAGGTCGGCACGACCTTGAATTGCACTTCAGGTTTGAATTGGATGATTGCAAATCGCAAATATTCACTTCAATTGCGGCACGAATTTCAAATTGCGCATGCGTACTACGACACAAATTTATTGTTAGTGTTTAAAGTCGGTTTGTGATTTAAAATTTGAAGGTTAGATCTTTTGGTATTAGAAAATATGTTTTTAGATGTTATGTGAAATAATTGCAATTATTCAATCAAACTGAATTTACATACACGTAATGTTAAAAAACCTCAACAAATGACAGCTTCTAACTCATTATAAATTTTATCACGGCACAATTCAGAATCCGTTAGTAAATTGTGCCTGTAGTGAATTGGTTGTAAATGTACCTTTACGCATCAGTTGCAATCACGGCCCTCTGTGCATTGTGCCAAAGATTGAAAAATATGTACGTCTAAAGTATCATTTTATTTCTAATATCGATACCGGACAATTTGCGTGAGTCCCAGACTGAGTCAATAGATCTGCCGTGCGCTGTACCATGCGTAACAGGAAATAATGTTTCACCATATTAACGACGCGAATGAACATTTGAATCAAGATGCCGTATCTTGAATCAAATGTTCATCGTAGTAATGAAGTACGAAACATACCAGAACAACCTACATATTTTCATTACGATTTGTGCATATTTTTTTGTACACTACATTTATCGTGGGAACTATTCGAGCGCCCAGAATTAAAAACTTCTGTGAGAAATACATGTTGACATGGCCACTACCCTCAAATTTATATATGCGCAAAAAAGTATCTGTCTGTAATATATAACAATGTTATATGCCGAGGTATGCATTTTAATTATTCCGTGCTAATGATTGTCTCTTAACCCATGTACCGGTCCTGCACGCACGGAAGTTGTCCGGTGTCTACATGACTGAGTGTTATTCGTCAGAAATGGGTATTCACATTTTTTTTTTTTAATATGTTATGAATGTAAACATTTTTTTGGTACTTAAATTCAACTGTTTAATTGTTTTATCAGTCATAAATTGTTTAAAACCCGTAATTTTCCTATATATGGAGAAATTTGTCGATATTTGGCAACGTTGCGTTGGCTTGGTTTAAGTGTTGAAGTGGCAGCTTATTTTAAAATGTTTCACTGTTTTGCAATTAAATTTTTAATATTGTGTGCCATTTTTTATTCTACTAATATTTTAGAAATTTGTGACACACGATTAAAGTAACTATACAGATTTCTTTGCAAGTGATGGTTTTTCACTTTTCAAAAAGCTTTATGTATTTTTTTTTAGATTTCAAATCCGTATTTTTCCTTCCGAACCTCGTCTTCTGTTATGTGAACGAAGTCCGTACCCTAACCTCAAATAACTTAATTTTAGACAACAGATCTTATTCGGAAAAGTAATTTGTCATGCTCTCAGGAATATTTATAGATATAACCTCTCAAATATATTAATCAAAGTGTACGATGTTGTAGTGATGTTTCATTGGTGTTTGCTTTTAGCGGTGCCACCTTGTGGGCGACAAGTCCAGAAGCAAACGCCGCTGAAACAGTTTGGTAATATTTGAGGAATGTTATTTATTAAAAGCTGGCGGGAAAAGTTTACAACCAATTTGCAAAAAATCTTGAGAAGTGAAAAATATTGTGGAAAATAGATTATAAAATATTTCGAAGCTACTGGTTTTAAGAGTATTACTACAATTTATATTGAGATTGTCCAAATTTTTTTATTTTTAAATATTTTTTTTATTTCGTCTTTTTGATAATACATATTATTACTATTAGTTATTTAGTTATATGTTACCATTTTTTTTTTGTACATTGCATACGATATTTAGAAGGTATTTTTTTAGTTTACAACTACAACATTCCATGCATCAACATTTGATTTATTTTCTTTTATCATTTATTAGCTCAACGAAGTCATCCGGCGTCCATCTAGTAACTGGACAGTATTCGTCATTTTAGTGGTAAATTCATTTACTTATAGAAATTTTATTTACACTCGCGCGGTACCTACTACTATTGTAATGTGTAATATCAGCGTTTTTATAGATTTTTTGTTATTTGATATGACATGTTTACTCTATAACGATATGCCTACCAAATCCGATATTTTTATAATAAGACAGATTTTATAAAATTATATTTTTTGTTTAAAATTTATAAATTCTAATATTCTATAATAATGTATGTCTACTATAAAAACGGCTATAAATGTGGGCCTGCTTGCTTGTGACTTATTATACGTAGTGAAAAATATTTACCGTGTTAAAAACTTATATAACCTACATTAAATTTTCATTGTAGTTTTTGTAAATCTGTGTGGTGCAAAAAGGCGCAGCGCCAATGTAGTGTACCTATGTTGTATTTTTTGTTAGTAAAATAAATAAAATGCAATATGTTTTGCTAAACAAGTTTTTTATTTAATATAAGTAATGAGCGTCTAAGGTCATAGTTTTTGAGTAGAGCTGTCCGAGGTGGCTGGAGTACAGCCACGGTCTTGCGATGGCGTCACACGTGCCGATTTAGAAGTGATTTACGCTGCAGTCTTATTTGAAAGGTTGATGCGTGAGATTGTACCTATAAATTATGCATAATGTCAAACGCGCCAAAGGGTAAAAAACGACCGTACGCGGACACAGTGAATAAATTTATCTGTGAATTTCCGGATTTATTCTATGACGGATGCAAAATAATTTGTAAAGTTTGTAATCAAGACTTAATGTGCTGGCACAAAACAGATTGTCGTCGTCATATCAATACCGTGCAACAGCAAAATAAAAAAAATAGCATGCCTTTGACAACTCAGTTTATGTTTGATTTATTGTTAATGTTAATAGTCTGTAATATTCTGCTACACATACTGGATAAACAACCATTTCGGAAGTTTTGGAATAAATACAATCCCCAGGTGAACTTACCAAGTCGTACATCGTTACGTAGATATATTCCAGCTATTCGTGAAGACATTGTAAATAGGATTAAATGTGGATTAAAAAATACACGGCTCTGGTTATGTATTGACGAGACGACAGATTGTAAAAAAAAATTCTATTTTAAATATTATAGTACGTGTACTGGGCCCTCTTAAACTAACATTTCCACTTTTACTAGCTAGTAAAAGACTAACTGCGTGTACTGGCGAAATAATTACGCGTGGGGTGTTGGAGACATTCGAAAAATTTGAACTTTCAACAAGTCAAGTATTGATGTTTGTGACTGATGGTGCTGCGACAATGCGCATGGTAGGCCGTTCTTTTCAAAGATACAATTGTAGGTTTTTACATGTTACGTGTAAAGTGCATGCGTTACATCTTGTGGCAGAAACGATTCGAAAATGTTTTCCAGAGGTAGATGCATTAATAGCAAATACAAAAAAAGTTTTTCTCAAATCTCCTAAACGGCTTCGAGCATTTCACAGACAGTGTCCTGGTATCCCTGAACCACCAGAGCCGATTCTTACACGTTGGAGAACGTGTTTGAAAGCGGCTTTTTATTATGCTGAATATTTTCAACAAATAAAAGCTGTGATACTACAGTTCAACCCTAACGAGGCTGCAGCTATTAGGGAAAGCCAGACAAGCTTTCAAGACGTTTCCCTTGAAACAGATTTAAAAACTTAATAACAATTATAGAGGACTACACGACGCAATAGAAAAATTGCAAAATAGTTCGTTGTCGTTAGTGGAATCGCTGCAAATAGTGGACGACGTAAATACACAGCTACAGGCTATAAATGACGCAAAAAATAATCGCGTTAGTGAAAAATTCGAGAGTGTATTACAGAAAGATCCTGATTTTAGCAAATTAAGACAAATTTGTGATGGTGCATCTACAACTTCGTTAAGTGAGTTCACAGATTGTTTTACTTATGCCTGTATTACATCCGTAGATGTCGAACGGTCATTTTCAAAATACAAACATATTTTTTCACCAAAGCGAACATCGCTGACAGAGACAGCTGTAGAAACATACCTGATGCTATTATACTATAGATCTTCCCCATTTTGTGATGACGACAATCAAACTACTTCATAAATCTGTTTAAAAGGGTGAGTTTTATAAAAATTTTTATAAAATGTAACATTGTTAAAATTTATTTCCATTTAATATACTTATTCAAGTATTATGATATGATGTAAACATATGAGTCATATGACGGCTCTGGCGGCCAGGTGACCTCAGACAGCTCTATTTATGAGGCATATTTTTGTGTCCTTGAGAAATATTTATTGATGGGAAGTTCGCCGAGATAGGACAAAAAAAGAAAGAAACTAATTCAGTTCAGTTGCTAACGTTTCGACTATAATTTAGTCTTCTTCAGAGCTCTATAATAATTGAGTTACAATTATAAAACGAGACACAATTAAATTGGTGTTTTTGATTAACATAATTGATTAAAATTATACAGAATGTGAATTTAGATTAAAAATATGTCTAACGGGGATTGCAATCATGTGACGGGTAATAAAAGAAAAACTCTTCTTTCTGTTCCAGCTTTCGAAACTTTTATTGTTTCTTCATCAGGAACTCTACAATAAATTATAATTAATTAAACTAAGTTATGAAAAAAGTAAAAAGTACTTACAAAAGTGAGGTTAAAGTTGTATTCATTGAAAACTACAAATTCTTGATGATTTATAGAAAAAAACACTAATAATAATTGATTGTTGGTAATGTACTACCATTACTGTGTAAAATTAACAACATTATGAATGGATGACTACGGATCCATATTAATTTAAATTCTTAGAATTATAATAGACATCATGTGTATTTTTATGAAGTAAAAAACAAAAAAAGAATTTGGATATAAAAACTTGTTAGAGTGAAACAAAAGAACAATGGCATCTACTGTATGCCAACAACTAGATGTCTTATATTTAGAGACATTAATTATTATTCCGTACTATACAGGGTGTTTTCATCATTGTGGACATTATGGTTGTAATGTAGTAAGTATAATTTATGCTTGTCAATATCCTTTCTGGCATTAAATAGTATTTGGTTCTTTGAAAATGTGACACATTTCCATAAAACTACGTTTATGATGGTTAATTTCAAAATCTAATATTTGAATGTTATTAATTAATTAACATTATGATTATGCAATGATGCATGATTGGCTAAAGTGCAAGTCTGTTTATTAAGTCTGATGTCACTTTTGTGAGAAGTTATACGGAAGTTCAATATTTATATATATACATATATATATATATATATATATATATATATATATATATATATATATATATATATATATATATATATATATATATATATATATATATATATATATATATATATATATATATATATATATATATATATATATATATATATTTACTTTAAAAGAATGGAAAAGCAGCAAATACAACAATTACTGCATGAACATATCATATGGGCTTGACGTTTGGATAGCATTCCATAGCCGTTTTGCTTGTTTAGCATTTTCATCTATTTGAAAATATGCCTTTAACATATCCAGCATTAGAATAATAAAATTATTAGCTATGGTTAATCACTACTTTTCACAAAATGAACCACCAAAGGAACAAATTATAAATAATAAATTTCGCTAACATAGTAACTCAAAATTTCGAATCACAAATTTAATCACAAAAAACTATAAATAACGGTATTAACCACATTTTTGTAAATGTTAATGCAGACAGGTACGCGAACACTCGCGAACTATCAATAACACTGATTTTTACATGAGGTATAGTGTTGCCAGATGTGTGAGATTTTCACATAGGTTATAAATTTCATTATAAATAAATCATGATGCTTTTCAAAAAAATTTCTACTGACCTAACTGACGGTTAATTTAGCTAACTGAGCATTGAACGGGTTTTACCATCGCAACAGAAAACAACAAAAGACTTTTTTATTTGGGCTTGCAAAACTAGCGCTGTTTACGCGAGGTTCCGATTTATAAAGATCTACGTACACGGTATAAAATTTAATTTAGTTTACTCTTTTTTAATGGAAGAACTGTCCGAGGTCGGGGCTGACGACCCAAATTTGACTTTTTTTAGTAACTTTTGCTAATATTGGTGTAAAATGGTAGACATTTTTAAATAATAGTTTTATTATTAAAAAAAAGTGCAGGTACACAAGGGAAAATAATGGTATAAATACCATGAAAATGGTATGTCTGGCAACACTGATTAGGTGCGTGGTTAGATGTATGAAGATCATAGGTTACATACGCAACGCTAATATCACACTTCACATTATGGTGTAATTGAATTTTTATCATGTAATGGCCTATCCCGAATAACGTGCTGTTTCCTCAAGAAATGATTAATCTTTTTAATAAAAAATTACGTATACTATCCTTCTAACCGTCCAGATTATAATGGAGGAAAAAAATGCAAACTGTTAAGGTATGCCCAGTGTAAAAAGTGACAGAAGTGTGTGAAAATACTGCAAACTATTTTCCATCACCTGATTGTTATTGTGTTGCACCTTCAGTGTTTTACTATTAGAGGCCAATTAAAATAGTAGAGAGCTGATTTATTCTTTGAACCCCCACACATTTCAAATTATTGTAATAGCATAGGGTAAGTACCTATTTCTTAAAAATAATAATCCTTTTATAAACTTTGAAAAAAATGAGATGGGAACATTAAATTCCTCTCGAGATTCCCTAAAAAGTTTACTGTTCATCGGAAAATTTAGTTTTAGTTGTCTATTCCATATGAAACGCTTAAAAAGAAATGTTGATTGGTGCAAGAAAAAGTCAAAATTGTACATTTCTCACATTGAAAAGTATTTCAAAATGTTTGAAAATTATTTCAAATGCAGCAATTAATCGTTTAAGTAGGTAATTATTTCATCCAATGTTATTATAAATTAGGGAATGAACTTAATGCTGGGATCAGTTTTTCAAACGTGGGTTAGCTAAACTCACACTTTTAGAATTCGAATTTTTTCAATTTTACATTTGTTTTGGAAGTGGTTATCGCAACAAATATTTTATACTAAAGTAACTTTTATTTGAAGTGGTTTGTATTAGAATCTCATTGATTTTTGTGAAAATGTAATGCCAGGTAACCTCCAACTTATGTTAACTCACGATTGTAAAATCGCGCCTAGGTGAGAGAATTGCATAAGATATGCGGCAACGTTGCTTCAGTCCATTACATCATTTTAGCTAACATATAGATTGTTTCCAGTAATCAGCAGTTCCAAAACAGTTTCATTATATTTTTTTGAAAGTCGATAACGCAGTTATACGTGGGAATTAAAAAAAATGTGTCAGAGGGTTTCTACAGATGTCAATAATCGGTGGTTTAAATATAACTACACACTTAAAACTCACCCTGTATAAGAAATTTGATAAATAGTGTATTCATAAAGGTCCAGAATAGTATCTACTTGTTAAATTCACGTTTCATGGATATCCTACGGACGTTCAATTTGGTGGATATTGTACATCATAAAAACATCCATCATATACCCAATGATCTTAGAGAGACGTCCATTAGCAGATATTTTTAGAATGTCCTTAAACATCCGGGTGTATATGGGAGAGGTCCGATAACTCGTACTATTATTTTGTCCTTGATAAAAACCCACTTTGCTTGTTTGTGATCACTGATCAGTTAAAAAAAGACAGTAGCAACTCACAGATATTTAATTTTATGTTACAAAATACAACTTTTGCCTTTGGAATTTTTCAAAACCTTCTTCATGGCATCGCGCTTTGTGTTCATTGCGACTTCATTTATGTATGTACGGTGTACATCTAATTGTTTCACATATTTTGCAAGACTGAATGGACAACCTGTGAGATGTATAATTCCGTCTCAAATCTTCACAAAAACTACGTTCATGACTAGACCTAGGCATAACTCTACACCCTCGGTAATAACCTGATTTGTGGAAATTGAATCTTCCTCCCTCTAAAATGTATACAACATTGTAAATACTAATCACTGGTGTTATACTGGGTGTTTGAAATTTAAAGTGATATTGTGTAATAGGACAATGGGATATAGAGTACACTTAGCTAAGTTCGAAAGCACAACAAACTTATACTTGAATATTTACATTTTTTGAGTAGGTAGTTTTATGGTTTTTGACTAAAGCTGTAGTCAACCATATTTCTTTAAATATTTGGATACAATTTGGTACATACAATTTTGCACTCAATGCCGATAACATGTCATTGTGTATCATTTTTTGGTAAATATTAGTACACGTTTAAAAGTCAATGGACCTGCATATGAAATAATGTCATAATATTTGTTGACATGTTTAAAGTTATTCTCCAATAAATTTTCAAAAAATTTTGATTGGTCGAATATTAAATAAATAAGGTAATCAACTAGTTAACGTCACCATTTTATTAATTTTACATAAATATCCTACACTAATTAGACATCTTAATTTTTTTTAAAATACACATTTATTGAAAAATTAATGAATCGTGCAGGGCTGGACTTGCTTAAAATGCCATGAATAAATACGTTTTATTGAAAAGTGCTATTCATATTATGTAAATCATTTTTGAAATACAATAAGAAACTAAAAAAAGTTAATATTAATGAGAAGACCTTATTATTAGATTTTTTATATGGAGTTTTATATGGAGCATTTCTAAGATTTTTTTAGGTTTAAATATTCCCATTCAAAATAACGTACATTCTTTAAAGGAAAAAAAAGTTAAAAAAGAGGCTTGGATCCAAAAACAATTAAAATCAGATAAGTATACATATTCTTTTAAACAATTATTTTCCCGTATTTGCCAAACCTGAAACTTGTTAAATAATATAATTATTTTGACTAATAATGTTATTTTTTTTCAACTATCTGACTAGTAAAACCAAAAATAATAAAACACAAGGTCTCACCAGTTAACACTCTTTAAAAAACTTTAAAATATCTACCGACACGTGTTTCTTCTTGCCATATCGTCATCAGGGTAGCCAGCACATTCAAAGAATCCAAAGTAAGTAAACTTGTAAACCTTAATGTAATAAACATTAATGGCTTCAGAGAACAGAATAATTGAAACTATATCAAGTAGAAACACCCTTTGGCAAATGCCGGAAAATAATTGTTTAAAAAGATATTATGTTATACTTATCTGTGAAATTTTAAAATAAATAATTAAATTTCCTCTTTTCTTATAAAAGTTAAAATATTAAAATCATTTGAGTTGGCAAAATTCAGAGGTAAGATAAGTACCTCGTTGGTCAGTTAACCGAAACTCTTCACCAATTATTTATATTAAATTATTACTTTTTTGTAATTTTTTATTTGTAAATGTTTACATACCTCTTTCTTATTGTCCATTTAAGGATAAGTTATAACATTTATCGTTTGTGTTTGAATTACGCTGAATTATTTTCTCCGAGTGCCTATTTCTTAATTAGCCAGCATCGCGAAACTTCGAAAGGAATACATTTAAAAAAGATAATATGCACATTATGTTCAGTACAACTGACTCAATAATGTTATTTTTAATTTCAACTATTCTGTCTAGTAAAACCAAAAATAAATAAAACACAAGGTACTTACCAGTTGACACTCACTTTAAAAAGGGCTTTAAAATATCTACCAACACTTGTTTCTGCTTGCCATAGCGTCATCAGGGTAGCCAGCACATTTAAAGAATCCAAAGTAAGGAAACTTGTAAACCTTAATGTAATAAACATTAATGGCTTCAGAGAACAGAATAATTGAAATTATGGCAAGCAATATGAATATCACGTGTCGGTAGATATTTTAAAGTTTTAACTAACTATAAATAATTTACACTTGTAATGTAGGTTAATATTTACATTGCATTATGACATAACTCTTGTGTATATATATATTTTTTATTATTCTGTAAAGCAGTCTTAAATAAATAGAATAAGTGAAGTTGAAAGTCTGTCTTTTATTTAAAGCAAAGGTACAAGTAAGTAAATCTGTTTGTACACTGAGAATCATTTTTGACAGGTAAGGTGAAGTTGTCTATTGCTACGCAACCGACAACCATGCAAACAGACTCCTGGACATTCCGTTTTTTTACTGGATTGTCCTAGCTTCTATCATACCGCTGATAGGATAAAGTGGTGTTCCTACGCTTTAAAACAGGAACTGGCGTTCGAGACCGTGCCGTAAGTTCAAAGTACCGCCGCTGTACTAAAGGGTGCCAAAGTGACACATTACAAATACCATTTTGTTGTTACGTCACAAGGGTGATTTTATCGGCACTTAACAGCAATTTATAAAAATTGAGTACGGTCCTGAAATTATGCTTTTGACTGGACTAAAAGAGTATAATATTTGTACCATACAACCAAATATTTAAAGCCGCTCCAGAAATTTGGCCGATTACAGTTTTAGTCAAAAACCATAAAACGCCCTAATAATGGTTATCATTTAAGGGCAAATTTGGGGGCGTTTTGAACTCAGCTAAGTGTGCTCTATCTCCCATTACTCTATTCACTTTAAACCTTAAACACCCTGTACATTCTTAAAAAGAGAGGGAAACAACGACACAATACGAATACCGTGTTTGGGACATTTTCATCATCAGGGTGCAGCGTAGCATAAGGAATGAAACCTACGTTGGGATAGATCTGAATTAAACGTAATGACCGGTGGAAATAAATTGAAAACTTCATATCATATTTTAGTCTCCACCCCGTTTTGATATAGAGGTTATAATTATATCATTATCGCGACTTTCTTTAACTATTTTCCATAAAAAATAAGGTTTAAATTTATATTACCATCTGAATTAAAAATTTCATGAGGTAAATTTTACTTGAAATTTGTTTCCGTCTAAGGTGACATATTGTAATAGGCGATATGGTTCGGACTCCACAATAAATTGGTGAATTGGAATTTTTTTTTAACAAAACACAAAATTTGTTTTTGAAAACGTTTATCGCTATTTTACTCTAAATCTTCTGAACTATACACACAACGAAAGGCAACTTTATATGTGTTCATAATGCATTGTTACTCTGTACAGATTTAGCGGAAGGGTTAAATCTAACAGAAACAACATAGACAGTTTAAATATTAATGTTTTGAGATCATTAGCATGTTTATTAGGATATCTATCCCACCCATTTCAGGTTATGTTCCTTAAACTATGCTGTGCTGGTGATGACCAATAATTTCGAAACACTAGATTCCGTAGAAGCATATTATTTAGAATGTATAGCACTACGCCCTGCTGTAATGCATCCATTTTGATCACTCAAATTAAAATTTCGGCCTGTTTGAAATAACCTTTATTAATTTTGTATTAAAGAATAGTTCAGAATTCATAATATAACTCGTAATATGAAATTGCTCAAACCAAATTGTTGAGTAATCAACCAGAGGAGTGTTACGAGTGTGATACCTACCTACTATAGATATACCAAGAGTAAGACAAATAAGTTTTTCATTATTTTGTATGGAATATTCTTTATTGCAATTCACAGTCCTTACATTGTGTGCCTCTGGATCTTCGCATTCCACTCCGCCATCACAATCGTAACATAGGAGGTCTGTTATCACTAAAAAAAGAGACGATATAATAATTTAAAAATGAACTGGGTTTTAGATTTTACTATCTAATTAATAATTAATACTTATAGAGGGTGTAACAAAACGACACGGCAATTAAGTTGACAAAATAAAAAAAAAATAAATATGTGTCCTATTGTGGAGCAGGGACCTCGGTAGTTGTGATGGGTTTCAAACCGTAGCACAGTGGGGTATATTCACGGAAAAGCTGGTCAAAACTCCAAATTTTAAAATCGCCAATTCAAGTCTTTTGACCCATGAGTTGCTACGTACTGATCCATATCACTCGACAGTTGAGTGTTGTTGAAGTAACAGACTAAAGTGCCCTAATAAAATGAATATTGTACCTTGAGGTAAATACTATATTATACTAAACTTTCCTGTATAGTAACGTAATTTATTGGTAAACATTTAAAAGTTTAATTGAACGTTCGCAAAACGTGGGAATTTTCATAATATATTTTTTTTGCTTGGAACAAAAGTTACCGTCCGCCGTCCGGCATTTCCGGGCAAAAAGTTTTATACAACCTGTTAGTACAATACTTCACCTATTTTACCGTGAAACAAAACATCCCGGATATAGCCGCTGCCGATTGTGGTAATAAAATTAGAATGTGCGTTGTGACCGTTCAATTTTACTATCATGTCCGTTCTCCTTCATTCCTAATGGTGGGGTTTTTTATGGGTTCCAAGGAGGAGAATATTATTTTAAATAAAAGAACATTATTGGGCGTTATGTTGTCGGCTCTTTCACACAAATTTAAGGACAGATGTGAACACTTGCTTGCGGATGTATCGAAAGTTACTAATTGTCCACCGCAAAACCTTCAAGTATTAACATAGGTTCCAATTTTACTTCTGACTTTAAAGTAAAGCGGAATGCTACCCAATCGAACAAGACAAGATTTCTCACCCAAAATCAAAACTGGCTTGATAACATTATTACTTTTCCTCTGTACGCAAATCCTTTTCCGTCAAGTTCGGTTGGGCGACCTTCGGTTGGTTTTCTCGAAAGCACTGAATGTTCTAAACGCAGAAAAAACGAAACAATTAAGATCACAAGCAAGTTCTTCTGAACTGGCGTATGACACTCAAATGAGTCTTCTTGCACGGAGAGAAGTGGATGCTGCGATTGTAGTCCAAGAAATTAAGTTCTCAACGCCAAAACGGGCTCATAAATATCGAAAAAGGTCACAAAATGAGTCAAAGCAAATTAACCCTAATTTCTGGCGAGCAAGCTCTATCTGTACTAGTTGAGGCACAACTTGCAAGACAACAGTATGAAGTAATGAGAGTAGCAGATAAACAAAGATTTCCTTCATACAAAAAGATTCAAGAAGCAAAGAAGCACTGTTATTCTGGACGTGAAACTATTACAATAACAAGAAATAACGCTTCTGTAGTGATTGCAGGCTCTATTGGATCACACAGTTAAGCAACTGTGAAAGTACAGGAAGAAGTTTTACAAACACTTTCAAGAAAGCAACTTAGTAGCTTAGTATTATTGTCCAAGTGGGGATGTGATGGGGGTATAGGACAAAGTCAATACAAACGGAAATTTGACGATGAAGAAGATTCAGATGCGAGCATGTTTCCCTACTTCTTTTGTACCACTTCAACTTATATCTAGTGAACCTAACTTCTGCAAAATTATAGTATGGCGAAACCCTCGACCGTCTTCTCCTCGTTATTGTCGTCCCATTAGGCTCTTATTTGTACATGAAATGGCGGATATTACTTTGCAAGAAGAAGATTATGTAGAAATTCAAATTCATCAACTTGTTCCCACTTCCGCTAAACTCGAAGAAACGGAAATCTTTATTACGAATACTCTGGTATTTACAATGATAGATGGTAAAGTTTACAATGCTGCATCCTCCACAACCTCTACGAAAAAATGCTATATCTGTGGTGCTACCTCGTAGGCATTTAATAACATAGATTTAATGTTGAAACAGAAGGTAGATACTTCAATATTCTGTTTCGATTTATCTACTTTGCATGCCTGGATACGTTTCTTCGAGTGTTTATTACACGTGGCATACAAACTGCCTATCAAATCGTGGCAGGCTCGTGGGAAGAACAATGAAAGAATAGTTGCAGAAACGAAGAAAAAATTCAAAATGAATTCAAATCTAATTGTAAGTTGGGTCTCATAGTAGATCGACCGAAACCCGATTTTGGTAGTAGTAATGATGGAAATACAGCCTGCCTTTCATTCACCATTACAGAAATAGACATACAGGTTATAAAAAGATTTAAAGTAATTTTACAAACAATATCAAGTAGATACAGTATAAATATACAAATGTTTGAAAACTGTGCTTTGACGACAGCCAGATTATTTGCAGAAAAATATTCCTGGTATAGTATGCCAACAACTGTATACAAGATTCTAATACACAGTGCTACTGCAATAGCGTCTGCAATACTGCCAATTGGGCGGCTTTCGGGAGAGGCCCAAGAAGCATTAATTAAACATAAGGAAATATCGTGAGGGATATTCAAGAAAATGCTCACGCTAAAAGACCTTAGATGTTTTAATCGACTTTTATTGTGCTCAGATCTCTACATATCAAGCCTTCGAACACTCTCAAGGAGAAAAGCAAAATCGTTAGATAAGCAATTTGTGACCTTGCTATTATCTGCAGAAACTGGAATAGGTAGAGCAAGCAAAGAAGATTCTGAATAAGACACTGCTAGTGACTCTGAAGGGTCTGAAGAATATCTTTTCCGACTAAAATTTCTTCATAGCTTGCAGAATCCCTGTCAAAGATTTTTTTTTATAAATATTGACATAGGTATGCCTAAATATAAATTTATAAATTTTGTAAACTGGATTTTTTTTAATCGTCAGACATTTAACACGTATTTTATAAGAATCCAAAGTTTTAGAATTTTACTCAGTTAAGTTTTGAAATTTTATTCAGTCCTTTCGATTTCCATGTCTCCACCCTATTTCATCAAAGGGATTTTTTTCACTGTTTTTTCGTTAATTTGAGACACTAATTCTATAAGAATCAGAAATTTCCGACTTTTGCTCAGTTCTTTCTATTTCCACCCCCTAAAAACCACCCTATTTAAAATCAAAGAGATTTCAACGAAAGAATTGTTTCACTATTTTCATTAATTCCCCGGTCGAGTTCTATAAGAATCCGAAATTTCAGAATTTTACTTTTTTTTTTTCAATTTCCATCCCTTAAAAACAACCCTATTTTATCAAAGGGATTTTTTTCATTATTTTTGCCGTAATGATGAATTCATTTTGGACCTGTTTTTATTACTTTAAGAGTTTTGGCCAGCCTTTCAGGGATTTCGCACTGTGCGTGGGGAGTTGTTTTTCAGCCCCAATCTTCAGACTTCCTATCGATTTCACGCCAATTTTGTTCCGAATGATACCATTGATACCATTTCCATGGTGCAACTTGTATCGAAGGCAAAAGAAACTAAGTTCTTGATTTGGCAAACTTAATAGATCTGACCATATTTAATGATGTTTCCCTGGATAGTGCGCCATATAATGCCAGGCAGTTTTTTCCCACAAGTGCGTTGTTCTCGGGTGTAGCATTCGGATCATTAATAATCTGTATAGCACCTTTTAATTGCTGATTATTTTTTATTCTTGCGAAAATTTTCAATTTGTCCTTTTGAAAGAAGCTCGATGTTGTGTTGCAACCTCCAAATGTATGCGAAAAAGAGGAGTATCTCTTAGCCATGGTTTCGGAGCATATACAAATCAACTGATTTGTATCTGCTCTCTAGAGGTATATGCTCTAACTAGAGGTAGAGAAAAAAACACTCTAAATTCACTACATTTACTCAGGAACCATGGCATTTATAAAAGTCGTTACCACCATTTTGTTAAGGATTTAATAAACTTTCATTTTTATGATAACTTTCATTTTGGTAAATTCAACATATTCTGAGAAATTCCCAAAAAAAATGTAAAGAGAGTCATAGTTTATAAGATGAATGTATCTACTTTGAGTTTTGAAATGTTTGCTTTAACCATGTGAAAGATGATTTTTTAAATACACAATGTGCACAAATGTTCATTTCTATTCATTCTATGACCCTCGAATGCAAGTGATAGCAATTTTTTTTTTTGATAATGGCTTTTGGAATGAATCCATACAGCCAGTCACACTTTTTATAAGTAATAATAAATACTCCTAACCTAAGCTAGCATAAACTGTATTTCTATAGATACATAAAATCCGGTACAAGTTTTTCTCGCCTAGAGGCCCGTTAAGGCATTTTTTTATTTTCACAAACAACACTGGACAATGGATTAAGGATTAACATCAATTTAGGATAAAAACATAGGTAACGTCATCTAACTAAATATAAAAGAGAATCTATAGTCTGAGATTTGTGTTTTTAATAAATTGAAATAGACACAAATAAATATTTCTTTTATTTAGATGCAATTGTGAAAATTTGTGTAAATTGTTTTGTTGGCCATGTGTACTTTTCACAAATGAAAAAGGTGTTTGGAATAAAAATGGCTTTTCAGATTTAAACAACATTCACAAAGTGATAAAGAGGCATGGTAAGTGTGAAACTCATTTGCGAGCGGTGCTAAAAACATTTGGAAAATCACGAATTGAGCATTCATTAGATCAGCAGTTGAAAGAAAGTGACCGTAAGCATAATGAATTTGTAAAAAAATCGAGAAGTGTTAAAAAGACTTATTGACATTGTTTGTTTTCTCGGCGAAAATGAACTTAGTTTTAGAAGGTCATACTGAATCTCGGAGGGTTGCTAATAGGGGCAATTTCATCAATTTAGTTGATTTATTAGCAAAATACGATACAATTTTAAGTAACCATCTGGAACACTCCACGATATTTCGCGGTACATCAAATCATATTCAAAATGATTTGATTCAGTCGATAAGCAATATTGTTTTAGAAAAGATCAAGCAAGAAATAAAAAAAGCTCCTTTTTGTTGCAATTAGGTTAGATGAAACAACCGATATTACGAATATTAGTCAGTTGTCAATCGTAGTACGATACATAAATCCAAATGGGAAAGTCCAAGAGCGATTTTTAGGATTTTTAGACGTAACAACGAAAAGAACGGCCGCAGCTTTACATGCTATAGTTTGTCAGATAGTCGATGATCTACAGTGTGGTGCTAAACTTATCGCCCAAAGTTATGATGGGGCCGCTGTAATGGCTGGTGAATTGGGGCGCCTGCAGGCCTAAAGTAAAAGAGACTTTTCAGAATGCAATATTTGTACATTGTTTTGCGCATCGATTAAATTTAGTTCTTGCTCAATCTGCAGCGTGTCTTAAAGAATGCAAAGTATTTTTTTCAAGTATTAGTGGAATGGCTGCCTTTTTTTTCAAAATCATCAAAACGGACACGAGCTTTAGATTTGGAAGTACATAAGAGACTACCCAGAGTTGCTCCAACATGATGGAATTACAATGGGAGGCTAGTACAAACTGTATCTGAATATCGACAGCCTCTAATTGATTTATTTCAAAATATTTTACAAAGCAAAGATGATTGGGACACTGAGACTTTTATTGGATCCAGAGGTTACTTAGATTCATTGAAAAGAGACTTTGATTTTAATTTTTTGTTAAATATTTTCTCCGAAATATTCCCATTTACTGACAATTTATTCAATATTTTGCAAACTAAATCAAATGACGTTGGATTTTGTGTAAAGAAAATTGAAGAATTCAAAAATTTGATTTGTAACAAATGAAATGAATTTGAAAAGTTCTGGGAGAAAACTAGTAATGACAATTTAGGGCCACAAAGAAGAAGAATACGAACTGAATTTATAGTGGATCGTAGAACTTCATATCGAAGACTTTTTATCGAAATTTTGGACAATATCACTGGGCAACTAAATAATAGATTTAAAAATTTTAGTGATGTACAATTTTTAAAATTGTGTAATTTTAATGAATTTAAAAATAAACAGTTTCCACAAAACGCACTTCAGTCATTGAGTGATAACTACGGAAATTTTTTTGATATAGTTGGGTTGCGATCGGAACTTTTAGTTATTTATGCTACAGAAGATATTAGTCAGAAACATAACGCCAACGAACTGATTATCTTTATAAAAGAAAATAGTTTGGATCAGGCCTACTCTGAAGTGTTGAAATTTTGTGAATTAGTGTTGACGATACCTGCAACTAGTGCTTCAGTTGAACGCAGTTTTTCGACCTTAAAAAGAATAAAAACTTTTTCAAGAAATTCAACCAGTGAAGAGCGGCTTTCAAAATTGTCCCTGTTGACAATAGAAAGTGACTTTGTGAAGGAGATGTCTCAAAATTCAAACTTTTACGACGAAGTTATTTCCGACTTCGCAAAAAAGGAGAGGCGGATTAAACTACATTATAAATAGGTAGGTATGTGCATGTTAACTACTTAACTAGCCGGCTCGATTTATAGTTGGCTAGAGAGTGCACGATGGCAAGTGTGACTGAACAAACTCTCTATTTCGCTGTGGGTTCGATCCCCGCCACCGGCACTGGCAATGTCGGTGGGTATGGTTGTGTCTGCGTTTTTTTCATAAGTGTAACCCTCGCCCGTGCAGCTTCGGCTTTGGAATCGGGGGTTCTCTAATTTTTGTGGTGTTTTTTATGTTTTTTGTTTATTGAGGAGTGGCGGTCCTACAAGTGTACTTTTTTTCTAGATATCATAACTTTGCGGCTTTCGACATTTGCTTTAAAATAAATATACGGAAGCCATGCCTCTTTTCTTAACAAAAATTTTGCCTCGCTTCGCTCGGGGATTCGCACTACCCATCACCCTATATCACAAACTGCTTCCCCTGTATCAAAACTAACCGCACGCCCCTGTTACCATATAAGAAACCTATATCTAATAATTCAATACACATGTTGTATATGTGAAACAAACAGAAAATTAAATAATTTTACCTAAGTTGAAGCTTCCCAATAACAACAAAACTAATTTCAAACTGCAGACCATTTTCTCAAAGAAGTTAACACAAGCATGGCTATGAATAGATTCAAAATACTATCTTTTATTTAGGTCACAGCAGGTTATCAATCAAGTTTAAATTTTACGCAGTTACAAAAATAATACTACAGGGTGTACTTATATGGTATTTATTTTAATATAAATAAATTTGGCATTAGCTGTTTTCATTTCACACTGACATATTTATGATCTAGCAATTGGTGTTCTTAAAATGTGTATTTCATTCAGAATTCTTGTGAAACAAAAATGATACCTTTTTCTCCAAAAAAATTTATTTGAGCAAATAGTTACGACTAAAATTGTAACAAAGTAAACTGTTATAGTTTCTTGCTAGATGTTGTTGAATTGAAAATATTTATCTCAATTTAGTTCGGGAGCAAAAAGCAATAAGGACGAAATTTTAATTTTTTCGAATTGATCAATTAAATGTAAATACAACTCAAATGAGCATAACCTGGAAATGGAAATAATTTTTTTCAATTAATTTTTTATCTTTTTTAAATCTTAAATAATAAGTGTAGTTTACTCTTGAGTCGATTTCAAATAATTTGATGTTTTAACGTAATCATCAAAACTAATACAAATTTGTGTAATCAGTATTTAATTTTAGACCATGCACCAACAAAATTTTCTAAGAAATTGTTGATGAAACAGTTTTCCATTTGTTTCAAACTTTTTGGACCACGTTGATGTCGAGCCCACTTATCGTAATTGTCCATTTCGTGAGAGGGACATCCACTTCGTGAACTGGAGACAGATCGTTTAATCATAGTTTTTTTCACAATCTGGGCACTTTTTTATCCAGTTCGTGAAATGGGAAGTCAATTGATCTACTTCATGGAATATGATATGATTGATGAATCTCAGTCTACGAAATTTGTAGCAGTTATATATGTAACTAGATGTGATTTAAAAAAAGAACCTTGTTTTATAACAAAATGTTGTCCTACTTTCGTATTTGTGCTCACTATTTTAACATTTTCATTATGTGGTAAAATTTCTTCTTCGTTACGTAAGAGTGAAACAGTATTTACGTAATATTGATAAAATAACATTTTATAACCATATGAAACACAAATTTATAATATATATATATGTTAGTTTATGTTATCAGTGCTAAATAACGGGTTCCATATTCGGCGAATACTAAGGTTATGTTAATAGAGTGGAATGAAAAATAATATTAATCGAAAATTTTCTGCTAATTACTATTTACTAACTTTTACAAATCTTATCACAGATAAGTATAATATATATCTTTTTAAACAATTATATTCCCGGCTATTTGCCAAAACGCTGAAACTTGGATTACAAAAATGATCATATGCACATTATGTTCAGTACCACTGACTCAATAATGTTATTTTTAATTTCAACTATTCTGTCTAGTAAAACCAAAAATAAATAAAACATAAGGAACGCACCAGTTGACACTCACTTTAAAAAACTTTAAAATATCTACCGACACGTGTTTCTGCTTGCATTGCGTCATCAGGGTAGCCAGCACATTTAAAGAATTCAAAGTAAGGAAACTTGTAAACCCCAATGTAATAAACATTAATGGCTTCAGAGAACAGAATAATTGAAATTATGTAGCGGAAATACCCCTTAGGGTCGATCGAAATAATTTAAAAACAAATTAAGTTCCTCTTCTTGATATCAAGATATCGTGATACAAATATACGATATCATGCGAGGATAGCATATATAGCAATAATAATTTGTAGTGCTGACATCAGTTAGAGGTGGTGGTGGTACACTACATGGACTCTTCATTTGACATAATTGTTATTTACTGGGGAACTTATATTATCTAATAATTATTATGTCGGACTGGGTTATGATATGAAATTATCTAATATTACACTATTTGAACATAAAACCATCCACTTCATGAACTGTATTTTGTAAGTTCCCGTAACGTCATAAGCAATTAACTAACTGGGCCTGGGCAAATATTATTATTCAGTTACCTGGTATAAATACAAAAAAAATACATTTAAATTTAAGCCAAATTTTTATTTTGTTACATTAGAGTAAAAACAAAACAAACAGATAAGTACACATTTGTTTTACAACAAATAATAAAAAAGGAAATCTAACTAACAGATATATAAACAAAACTAGATATACATTTTTTATCTTATTTGTTACGCAAAAAAAAGCTCATATGGCAACGACTTGTTCCAAGGCGTTAAGCGAAGTGACAAATGAGATTATACAGTACACGAATTGGATGATTACCATACCATGTCCAGATGATGTAATATAAGACAATTTCATTAAGTGGATAAACAGCTTTTCCAATTCACAAATTGAATAAAAAAAATATCCAGATTGTGAAAACCTGTGATTACACGATCTGGCTCCAGTTCACGAATTAATTTCAAGAAATTACACCAAGTGGGTGTGACATCTTATACATATATACCAAGTGATTCGCTTGCAGAATTTGCAAATACATAGAGTGTGAAGAAATAGGTTTTATTCTAATCAAGATACATATTTCTTTGGAACAATCACTATGACATGAATATAGTAGTAGTAGAGACACCTTCAAACTATGCCCGAGAAATGATATAAATTAATACAGAAATCCAGTAAATGAAGTAACTAATATGGTATGAACTTCAGAATTAAATTTAGCGCTTCTTCTTTTCTTCTTTTTGCCTGTCTTATTTATTTTAGATGTTGAACCAGTTCCTTAAGTTGGCCAACCAGGAAGTTATTTTCCTACCTCATCCTCTTCGTCCCTCAACTGTATCTTGAAGAATAATTTCAAGTAGTCGGTACTTCTTTTGCGTTCCTCATGATGTAGCCAAAATCAAGAAAATCTCTGATTTTCAGAGGTTAACTTTGCTGACTAAGGAATCGGTTCAGAAAATATATGATGTCCATTAAGGACGTACAGTCGTACAAATGCTCAAAGTTGTGACATTTGGACATTCGCTAGATGTCGCTTAGTTAAAGAAGACGCCTTAAATATCCGCTAAGGAGTTCCACCGGATATTCATAGGACAATCACGTGCTATTAGGGGCCTTAGAACAGTATTATGAATAAAGTATATAGTACACTAGAATCGTATATTTTTCAAACCATACATTAAAAAGTTCCTCACAAACAACAAAAAGAACAAGCTACTCGAATAATATTTAACACCTTACACTTTAATCAAATCCGGTGAGTAATAAAACAAATATTGTATTAAGAACCAACATAAAGATAGCAGTAGATGTAATCTCGGCACTACTGGTTCCATCAGGATTGAACTTTATTACGTTGCACCTTGTGGTGTTACAGGAAGCACATGACGTTACAGTTAGATTAAGTGCATTTGTTTCTTGCCTGAACCAGTCACAGAAGTCGCTTACATCGGGTCTCAAAGTTTTACATCCCCTGTATATGCCAGTATCATTTATTCTTTCACCTAAAATAGAGAGAACTAGTTTTAGTTTTTAGGAAAGTAAATAGTGCAGAAAATATGGTTCATCATACGAATTTCGAATATAAACCTATTGTGTCCTAAATTTGTTGCGGATCTATGTACAGGGTGAGTCAATTTTGACAGTGAAAACCAGTGTATACAACCTGCAAATATTGACGTAAGCTATAATTTGTCATATAAATAACAAATTAACTTAACTAACGCCTCGAATAAATTTTTTCCATTAACATCCTTTTTCGAGTACGCCACTGGAAAGCATTTTTTTTTTATTCGAAAATGTCAATCACTTTTGTTCTCTTTTGTAACGGTCCATTTTTAGAAATAATTAATTCGGATAGCATTCGTCGTAAATTAAATAAATTTGTTCATGTCATACCTTAAATTCCAGATTTGATTAGAATAATTTTGTTAAACGTTGTATTCCTCCTGTAGTGTGGCACTACTGGACCCCTATATTGTGCAAGGTTTTGTAACTAGTGCGCGCGTTGGTGTGACAATGTTTTTGGGATAGTGTTTTGAGCGCGAAAAGCAGCTCTGTTGAGCCGCGTTCCGAAGTGGACCGATTGCGATGTTGAGATATGTATTGCCGTAACTTATTTTACGTCGGAGACAATGCTGAGCCTCGATCAAAAGAGGTGATGTGAGTTTTTTGGTATGTTGCCGTGTCCTGTGGGAGAGATATTGCCTTGCATTTTTCTGCAGTTGAGATGAGCGGATGCCTTGAAGATTTTTGAAGTTTGGAGAGTAAGAAATAAAAAAGCTGTGCGAGCTGTGCCCTGCCCGCTGGTAAGGTCTCATTCTTTAAATTATAAAGTAACTAGACACCTAGCAACGAGGGCTTCTACCGTTGCCTGCTAGAGGTGTTGCACCGAATGACCTAATGTTAAAGATTTGCAAATCTGTCGGTGTTCGTGAACCATATGAATAAAGTTAATTTGAGTTTTTTCGTGGACATAAATAATTGATATAGTTGCGAAGTGGCTTTTGAGCTAGCTAGAACTTTTAAAAAAACTCATAAAAAAAGATGGCGCCTAACAAAATTCCTTCAGAGTATTGAACGTTTATTAATGAACAAATTGGCGAAGGTCAACTGTCTATACATTTGTTTAGTTTTAAGTTTAATCTGAACCATGTGTAGTTAATCACTCACTTCCCCGCCCAGAGAGAATGAGTCTTGATTTGTATTTATTAAAAAATAGGTGTTTGTGTACTGAATTTTGTTTTATTACTTTAAATGTTTATTTAAATGATGCAAGATGCATTGCAAGACGTGAAAGATACTTTCTTCGTAGTTACTCATGTCAATTAAAAGAGGCTACAAAATTGCAAATTCAAAAAGCGGTTAGTGTGTGTTTTGGTGAACGCGCCGGTTTACAAAAAAACGATTTTATCATTAGGAAATTAATTACCTGTAAAATTAAAGTACGCTGATAAACATACCGCCGTTCCATTCTCAACTTCTGGATAACAAGGAACTGATCTAACGTTATTTTCTGCGGGTCTCCCACAATCCACTCCGAAATTACGTGGATCACAGTCGTAACAGCTCAGATTTTGACAGGAACCTAAAAAAATATAATCATCAATAAGTATATATTCTTTAATCACATGAGAATTCTTACTTTGTCACTTCTCAACATGCATTCGCAAATAAAGTTATTATTTTTTTATTTTATAAACTTATTACAAAAAACATAATTTCAGCAAAACAATAATTCTGTCTATGTATGCATACAGGGTGTTCCCAAATGATTTTAAAATATTTTAAGGGCGATCCTTTGGTTATTTCTTAGATAAAAAGTTCATATAAACATATGTTTTGAATTTCAAAAAAAATTAATGCTTTCCAAAAATTTCGAAATCGTCTCAAGATGTTTTTTTTTGGAATTTGGACATACCATTTTTTTTTGAGGCTCAGTGGTTATGTATATATATTGAAGTTTCTTTTGTTAAAAAAAAACAACATCGAACGCCTCAGAATCCCTCAAATTTGGATTTCCAGTAATCTTATACAAAAACTGCCTCTTGCTCTTTTGTTGTACAACACGGTTTTGTTAAAAATGTGAAAGAAATAAAACTTTAGAAATAAATTAAAAATTTTTAAGGTATCTCAGAAGAAAAAAGGATTGTTTAAAAATAATTGTTGAAAGTGACCATCCCCAGCCGTGGTGCATGCGTCCATTCTCCTTCTTATTGCTGCAAACGTTCAAAAATCCCTGGAGTGTTCTGGATTGTTTCACATGCTGCAACTGTACGTTTCCTCGAGTCTTCGTTTTTTTCTCAA
This sequence comes from Rhamnusium bicolor, assembly GCA_029963845.1. Classification (NCBI taxonomy): domain Eukaryota; kingdom Metazoa; phylum Arthropoda; class Insecta; order Coleoptera; family Cerambycidae; genus Rhamnusium; species Rhamnusium bicolor. The sequence goes on along the minus strand of JANEYF010003241.1, from coordinate 87,367 downwards.
TCGGGCTGTAAACCAATGCCTTAATCAAAGGTGTCTCTACAAAAAATTATCTAGGGTATTTATGTCTAGAGACTGTGGGGGCCAAGGTTGTGATCCTGCTCTACTTATCCAATGATTAAGATACACAGCATCCAAAATGTTTCGGACAATGTTAGACTAAAATGTGCCGGAGCCTCGTGGTGCATGTACCACATTCGATATCTAATGTGCTTTGGCATATTTTCTACCAGCAAATAATGAAACGGCCATACGTCTCACTATTCAGGCACACCCCCACACCGATGAGTTTTTAGAAAAAAATATTTTTTTTTTAATTTTTCTTAGTCCATGCATTGTAGTAAGACAGATATTGTTAAAACGTATCTATGTATATATGTGAATATGTGTATATGTATATATGTTTTCACTTACTATATTTTTTTTGTAATAATACAGTTTTTTATGTGTAATAACATATTTTAAATAATCTCATAACAAGCGTTGACTCGCTTAATGAGAATTTATTTCTTTACTTAGTTTTTACTATTGACCATCTTGTCATGATATATATTATTAAAATAAAATAAGTTAAGCCTAATTTTATAGTACTCAGTAAATAATAATTAATTTTTCGGAATATCCGATGCCGGACAGTCCTCCCGTGGCCTTCGACGCCTCACGGGAGTCGCGCAGCTTATCAACTACAGAACTTTCGTGGAAGAGCAAGGTGTCTGAAACTAATATGCTCACCGTTCCGGTTCTGCTCTACTCCTTCGGAGTAGTAAAATGGACGGTAGATGAACTGCGCCAATTAGACAGAGATACCAGCAAGATCATAAATGTTCACAGAAGTATTCATCCTAAATCGTCCCTTCCTCGTGTATACCTCCCACGTCAACGGGGGGCCGAGAACTCTTGAGCCTGGAGTGTACGCATGGCAGAATAGTACTGTGTATGGCATGTAACATCCTCAGGAGCTCAGATCCCCTCTTGCGGTTTGTGAAACATCACGAAACTGGGAGTGGGAGCAGGATTGTTCAATGCAGCAAAAAGAGCTGCAAATGAACTCGGTCTCGCATTTGACATCAGGCAAGGAGGCCGGCGAGGTACTGATGTAGAGTCAGTCACTGAACTTCAGGCAAGTCGTCTGAAAGCCCAAATCAGAGCTGCTGAACAGGAAAATCTATTTTGGGAGCACGTCAATAAATCCCAGCATGGTGTCTTCTATAAGAACATAGAAACACTGGGTTTTCGACCAGGCTGATCTTCGCCTTTCTAAGGTCGGTCGGGCTTAAGTCAGAGACCCAGGGATTAATTATGGCCTGCCAGGATGGTGTTATCAACACCTTGGTCTACCGTAGTCGCATGTGGCGTGTAGAGGTTCCTGATATCAACTGCAGGACCTGCCATCAGGCGCCGGAATCGCTCATGCACCTACTTTCTGCATGCCCCATATATGCGATTTCGGCCTACATCCACCGACATAACGCGGCTTTACGAGTGCTATACTACCATCTAAGGCACTCGTACGGGGTAGACCAGACACCAGTGCTGCCTTACGTCCCCGGAGATATTGAGTCCGTTGCCGAGAACGAGCAATGCCGGATTTACTGGAACTACTCGTTCCCGACTGTCAGGCTAATCCAAGCCAACAAGCCTGACATAGTCCTTCTCGATCATCAACTCAAGGTGATGTATGTCATCGAGTTCTCGGCACCTGCGGAGAAAAACATCACCTTGAAAGAGGAGGAGAAACGGACCAAATACCGCGATCTCCGGTACGAGCTCCAGGCTACTCGGTAAAAATGATCGTCCTTATAATCGGTGTACTCGGAGGGATAAAGCCTACGCTGCTCTCGGAACTGAAGATCATACCGGCCTGCCAAAAATCAGCCGAGTGGCTGGCAGGCCAAATGCAGAAAGCGGTCATTCTGGGTTCTCTCCGTCTGCTTAGGGCACACGATTCTGGTATCTACAGTCACTAACCCTGCGGGACGTGGTGAGTGGCTGTAGTTAATGTGCCGGCGCGACTCCCGTGAGGCGTCGGAGGCCACGGGAGGACTGTCCGTCATCGGATAATCCGAAAAGAAATGAACCTAATTTTTGTTCGAAATCGGCACAATTTATCTTGAAAAATAGGCCGTTTACCGCATATGTTTATATGAACTTTCTATCTTAGAACAAGCAACGAATTGCCCCCTTAATACTTTTTGCAATTATTTGGGAACACCTTGTGCAAACCAGTATCTAATTTTTTTTTATTTAGTTGCCAAGAAAAAAAAATAAGAAAACACCTTTCATTCCATCTCACGACCAAGCTCACAATTTGATAACATTTAAGAATTTTGCTGCGTATCTTGAAAACTGCTGAAGATAGCCATATGAGCATAAATACAAAACAACTTCATGAGTTAATTCCATATCTTCTCATGTGAAAATATGCAGCGTTCCATTAAAAAAAAATGAGAAAAATAAATTTGAAGATTTCAAAACTGAAAATGAATTCTGATCTCCTTGTATATTACTGGTTCATGTAATTTTATTTGAAATATTTATCAGCTTTTTATAACAAAACACTCTCTTTTTTAAATTTCACATTTTTAACTGTGGTGATTTATTTAATGGTAGTCGGTAAAATTTTTTGCAAAAGAATAATTACGGCTGAACCGATAAATCAACTTCAAACAAATTCTATGTGGTGGAAAGGCACCATAAAGACATTTCAAAAAATGTAAAAATATATGGGGTGTTCCATTTAAGAAAATGTCACCTGACCACCCAGAATTTTGTTTGGATATCCTGTATATTTGGAAATAACTTCCAGAAATGCCCCTTCCCCCCCTTCTTCCCTAGTTTAATTATGTGCATGAAATTTCTAACTATAATTAACAACATAAGTCCAATACAAATACAAATTTACAAGTAATAGAATGTTACATATTACGTAAATTTTCACTGCTCAAATATGTTGATGTCAAAACGAGCAGTGCCTATTTAGATACTATTAATTTTAAAATAATAAATGGCATACAAATGGTCCGTTTTTACAATTTCGAAACTAAAAAAAATTGCTCACGATATAACAATTTTATTTGTCAGAATTTTTAACGGTAAATTAGTACATAAATACCTACCTTATGTAAATTGATCGTAAGATATAATATGAAACAAAACGTAGGTATTGAATTTTACAACTTTGATGTTTACCATACCAGAATACACCGTTTAAATTTTAAACCAGTTCTTCAAAAAAAAAAAAAATCTAAATTATTGTGATTTCTTGTGTTTAAATGAGTTTTTTTCAACCAATAAGTTAAAAGTTTAATGTTCTCACTTTAGACTCTTCCAAAACCGATATCTTTCAGATAAGGATTATGTCATTGTGTACGGGAATTTTTTTTTAGTTCGATCGGATCACGTGACAAACAGTTTAAAAACTTCCCCTGTTACATTCATCACTCATCAGTCATCACTTCCAAAAATGCTTGCTGTTTCACAAAATAAACTTATAAAAACATTAATCAAATGATAGTTGCACTTGGAATATTTATCAAAAAATTTTTTTCCTTATTAAATAATTATTGAATTAATTAATAATTACCTATATCCTTATCTTAGAATTAGAGTATATCAAATTTACAACCCCACCATTAAATTTCGATATTAACAAATATGTCTTTCTATAAAATAGTCCTACACCTGGTAATCTATAGAATAAAAACTTACCTAGTGCAATTGTCACTGTAAAACAAACTAAGGTATATAACAATGTGGACGCCATGTTTATCAAACGTTATACTTTGTACGATTCTTACTGCTGATTGAGAACGTTATGTTATCAATACAAATACTTTAATATTGATGATAAAGTGGTCTTATCAGGAAGAGCCTTACCTATATTTGTATATTTATTTACGTTTATATGATTCAGATATATTTTTCGTTATGAATTTATAAGTAATCTACACATATAAATTTCCAGAAATACTGTGACCTCATTTGTTACTTCTTAAGTAACGGAAAACCTCTAGTGAGTAAGTTTAGCTGTCAACACAAAAAATAAAATATTGTCATTTCAAGGATTTAGAACCGAAAACAGTTTCTGAATATTTTAAATTTGGTATAGATTCTATTACATATGGGTTTTTTGTAAACTTATAAAATATAACAATGCTATCTCCTAGGTCCTTCTCCGTCATCATTGTTGTATATACCTTGAATTTTTGGTAATACTGGAAAAGTTGTAGTGTGAAAAACCTATTTATTTAGTTTTTGAACATCATGTTAAGTTCCAGTAACATAGTAAGCAATTATCAAAGAAAACCTGAAGATGGAGGATGTAACTCTGAGGAAACATTATTTAAGTAATTATAACAGTCCGTCAGCTACGCAAGATATAATATACAATACATAAAGCTAAGTGTCGTCACTAACTCATCAGCGTAGTGCCCAAGCCATAAGAGATATAACCTTGACAATTTAAGGGAATGTACCTTATGTGTCGAAACCGGATTTTGTCGAAAGCTCTCTCTAATGTGGTGAATGGGGGGTTGGTTTTTTCTCCCAAACCCTTTCAGCTACATCGTTGAAATTTGGTAGGGATGTAAAATTCAAGGGTAAAATTTTACCCACATTCCAAAAGTTCCACTGGACCGTGAGGTACGTGTACTGAAGACGCGAACTCTATGATTTCACGCCCCTATTTAAAATGAAATACCCACGAACCCACGTTTAGACGTTAAATGTATAGGAACTTACAAAGTCCCCGTCCGGGGGACCGACGATATTAGCAGGTTTTTAAAATCTTTACGGGTAGATATACATTTTCAATATCAAAAATTGGTGGCAAATACTCAGAATGAAATTTATTTAATTTTACATTTGAATTATAAAAGTAGTTTATACGAACATATTAATTACTGTCACTAATAAATAAAACTATTTTTTTTACGGATTTATGGGACGGCAAAAAACAAGGTAATTGCAAAATGCAAAATGGCCCTAAGTATATATTTTCAAATTTATTTAATAATATTTGCAAAAAAATGCCTGTCCAGAAAGACCCTTAAATCGTTTCTACACCGGGATTCAACGTGTTAAAGAGGGGGGGGTTAAGTTTATAAATGGATCTCCTAAGCCTTTAGAGCCGAGCACCGTCGGGTATTTTCAGTTAGCACACACATAAAAGAATATAAACGCCATGGTTTAGCAGTAACTTTATAAAAAATATTAAGCCTAAGGCGAAGTAGGTTAGGTTAGGTTAGGTTTGTTGTGAGTGGGTCTCAGTAAACCCTCCACTGCGGCCATCAGCAGGCCTATTGTGGCTCACGCCTAATTATGTTTCACCCAATAAGTTCAGTTTCTTAACGAAACTGATAACTTTATTGGGTGAGAATGTGTCCAGATCCTCTGGCAGCAGTTGCCCTTTGCCAAATATTGAGAATCGGATCCTCTCCGCAGCGGGACAGGTGCATAAGATGTGATCTGCCTTCTCATCATCCTCCAGGCATAGACGGCACTCGGCGTTTTCCGCTAGGCCGAGTTTATGCAGATGATAGTTTAGTCGGCAGTGCCCGGTATATAGGCCTGTTAGAGTTTTCAGGTTTACACTGTTTAACTCTAAAAGTTTCTTAGCTCTTGATTTCAAAGGGTATTTTATAAACGCCTTCGAATGAACTAATCCTGGTAACTCTTGCCAATACTGGAGAGTTTTCCTTTCAGCTCAGGTTGAGATAGCCATCTTGGCAGTACTTGAGGATATGCCGAGTATTGGTTCTGGTTCGATGAATCGTGATCCCGCTCCTTCCCCCTCCCCCCCCGCGGGGGGTGGGCCGTTGCCCTGGGGGGGGGGGGGGGGGGGGGGGGGGGGGGGGGTGTGTGGGGGGTGGGGGGGGGGGGGGGGGGGTGTGTATATTTTTTTTTTTTTTTTTTTTTTTTTTTTTTTTTTTTTTTTTTTTTTTTTTTTTTTTTTTTTTTTTTTTTTTTTTTTTGGTTTTTTTTTTTTTTTTATATATATATATATATATATATATATATATATATATATATATATATATATATATATATATATATATATATATATATATATATATATATAAATATAAAAAGGGGGGGAAGGGGGGGAGGGGGGAAGGGGAAGGGGGCCGGGGTTCCCCCCACCGGAAAAAGTAAAGGGGGGGGGAGGGTATTTTTGCAATGGGGCCGATCATTTACTAACAGTGAAGGTAAGTGTACAAATGTCACCACCCAAATGTCTTACCATGAACAACACCTTAATAACCTTGGTGATATGATTGAAACTTTCGCAGATTTTTTAGCAATACTTTTATATTACCCTCAGATAATTTTGAATCTATGCCTAACCAGGCAAGTAAACTGATGGTTAATATCATGAGTTTTAATAAAAACGATGTATATAATGCTTTGAAGAAACTTAAATCTAAGATTGCGAATGGACCTAATAGTGTTACGTCGTTGGTGAAAATTTTCGCTTGTATTTTGCAAATTCAATCACAGTATTTTTTCCATATATCTGGAAATGCCCAGCATGCTCAGTTTTAAAAAAAGGTGATAAATATGGCAATAATTTAGGCCTATATCTATTTTATGTAGTTTTTGTAAAGCTTTTGTAATCTTCATGATTCAATCTACTCCAGCAGTTAGCAATCGATTGTTCAGCATGGTTTTATGAAAGGCCGGTTCACCACATCTAATTTAATTTGCATAACCCAGTATATCTCCGAGGCAATCAACCAACGTAAGCAAGTTTACGTAATTTACACAGACTTCTCTCAGGTTTTCGACTGAGTTGATCGCACTGATCAATAAATTGTTTAACATAGGTTTTTCATCTCTTTCACTATCATTCTGTTATTCCTATTTTTCTAATAGGTAACAATATGTGGCTTCTAGTGGATTCCGGTCGGTTGAATATACTGATACATAGGGTATTCCTCAAGGGTCCATTTTCGGAACCCTGTATTTAATGTAATTATTAATGATACTATAAACCTTATGGATGCCTGTGTTTGCTATACGCTGACGATCTTAAAACTTTCATAATAAGATATTCCTTAGTCTCTCAAATTTTAATTGGCCTGTCCAAATTAAGTTAAACTTAAATGTGTCTAAATGTAACACATAAATTATACAAATAAAACTAATCTGTTTGACTAGAAAAGACAACTTCTATCTACCTTCTAAAACCACCAACGCTTGTAAACTTTGGTGATTATTATTCGCAGGTATTTCTATATAGGTCAATCATACACAACCAAATTGACTGCCAAGAATTTTCATGCAAATTAAATTTGTATGTTCCAAGTTCAAATTTCTCTCGAAAATCACAAATTTTTTATCTCTATTCCACATTTTAATATTCTTAAATTTTCTCCCTTATTCGCAATATGCAACAACTAGAATAAAAGCTGTGAAAAGTTTGATATATTTCATAGCTTTGTAAATTCTATTAAAATATGCTACCATAACTGAATCTCTGTTTTTTGTTTTATGCTTAATAATTATTTGTAATATAATTAAGTCAGTTCCTTTATTAAACATAATATATATAAATTATCTAACATTAATATGAGGGTAGCACCTAAGCCAGAAAAGGCTTGTTTTGTGCTAATATCTTTTAATTGGAATATTTAAATACTAACATATTTTTGTTATTAAACATGGTTATTAACAGAATACTAATCTAGTGTGGAGGAGAATCAGGAGGATGTACAAATATATTAGGTACTATTTCCTAATTTAATAATGACTTTTTTACATTCTTACTACTTTTTTTTAAAGGTAATTTATTATAGAACAATCCTGATAACATTGATTTTATTAATTTATTAATTAGCAATTAGAATTTGAACTGTGTTCTGGAAAAAATTTTCCCTTATTTTTATTTATGAAAAGATCTTTCATAATTTTTTTCATTTACACACTTCCTTAAACAATTTGTCACTAGGAAATAGATAGCTTTGTTTCAATTATTTTTAAGATATATTTTTGTAATACTTTTAGTGTTTAGTGAATTTTCATATGCACCACCCCATCTATTATGCCATACTAATTATGAACTCCACTAATGTATTATAAATATTTATTAATTTTTTGTTTTGAGAAATTCCGGAGGATATAGATTTTCTACTACTTCGAATTTTACGTTACAATATTAGTCCGCATTAAAATTTTCAATATGAACCAATTTTTTTACAACTACTTATTATAAGGTATTTAATTTATTGGGAAAAGCAAATCTTCAATTCATTTTGACAATTTTTTATTACTTCCAAGATACACTTTTTAGCTTATCCACCTTCAACGTCAAAATTTTTCAATTAGAATTGTAATATTTATAATAAAGAATCGGAGTATAGTCTTGAGAATTTTTAGGTCAATGATTGAGAAAACCTTCTTTGTACACAAAATAAACTTTTTGTATTTTAAAGGTATTAATTTTATTAGATAGAATCAGTTTTATTTTTTTCAAAATATAAAATGAAATAGTTATCTTTTAGAACCACTTTAAAATGGGTGTACAAAATTTTGAAAGTGAGGGACTCCTATAATATATTAATAAGGAAATAAATTAATTTTTAGAATTTTCTCACTAATTTTTTAAATGGAAAATTTATTTTGATGGTTTAAAATATTATTATAATATTAAAATATTTTTTTATTTTTATTTTATATTTTCTTCCATTTTCAATTTTATTTAATTTTTTTAATTTAATTTTTTTGCCCTTTTTTCTAAATTATTTTGAAAATTATCTTTACATAATATTTATAATAATAATAATAAACACCACATAAATTAGATAACCACCAAATCCAATGTATATACAGGTCTATTTATTTTATGAAGGCCATCACAGATATCTCGCTTAATATCCATTATGGAAGACATTTTTCAATAAAATTAATTCAATTACGAGCTATGACAATGAAAACAGATTTTAAAACGGTGACCTACTTTGTGAGATATGATCAAAAAAACTTAAAAAATATAAATACTTCAAACGTTTGTATCTTCCTTATTTGAAAAGATATGAAAGTTAATAGTAGTATTACAGAGTACAAAACTGTATGGTTCAATTGTTTCCATGTTTTATTTGGTGTGCTCTCATTAGTCGTCAACAAATATGAACCAAAAAATGCACATTAATAATGATAATATTTTTACAATCAGAATAAACTTTTTATTCCGATTTTTTCCCTATCCTAAAACAAAAGAATTTTAGATGAATGTACATTTTTTGGTAAATCAAGATAGCACACCAACCAAAAACAATAAGATTTAAAAATAATTGAACCACACAGCTTTGATCTCTATAACATCGCCATTAATTTTCATGTCTTTATTATTATTTTTTTTCATATATTTTCAAATAAGAAAGATATGTGTTTGAAGTATTTCTATTTTTTACGTTTTATATCTTACAAAATATGCCACGGATTTAAAATTTGTTTTCACTGTTACAGTGACATATATCCCAAAAAATGGAATAAATTTTGTTGAAATATTATCTTCCACAATGGGTATTAATCGAGATTCCTAGATTGGCCCTTATAAATAGACAACCTGTACATGTACATTACATAAAATAAATAAAAAATTTAATGAGAAATGGCCAGTTTATCTTAAGTAAACAACTGTCATCTAATATGATATCATTGAAATAAACGATATCAGTGACGACATAATTCAAGGTGAATAAAAAACATTTTACTAAAGATAAAGTCGATGTAGTTAGTACCAAAATCAATCAAATTTGATATAAAAATGATACAGTACTGTCGAGGTGCACCTAATCGAGACTGATTTTTTTTTATATCGTTTGGTTACTATTGTATAACAATGAATAACTGTTCTTTTATTATCGTCTTGTAGGAGCTGTTTGATAGACATCGTAGAGGGTATTAGGTAACCAAAATACTTTCATTATTGTGCTAGTTGTAAGACGGAGATGTCCTACTACATTTTTTAATGTATACAATTTTGCATTATACAGGGTGATTCTATGGCAAATTTTAAGCTCATTTCTTTACGAGTATGAGGTTTGCAGTACGAACCGCCAGATAGGCGCTGCAAATCATACGAGTAAAGAAATGAATATTCCGTTCGAGTTATACACCATACTTTTTCTACGACTACTTTTGTTATTTCTTTCATTTCAAAAAACGTTCGACGGCGTGGTTATGTTTAAATTTCACTTAAGTCGTATTGATATGTCAGTACCCTCATAGCTTCTTCGTGCACTAGTTGCTATGGCAACTAGTAAGATATAAAAAGTCGTATACAATGTATTAGATTTACTAATCAATGACACGCATATAATGAACATATTGTTACACCACTGGACTGTGTAGAGTGGTTAGATGAAACTGGAATTGTATGCGAACGGCCGGGAATATTCTGGACTGCTCTAGACCGTGTGAATGGATGTATAAATAAGACGCACGGTGGGCCGAAAATCAATCTTAAGTTGAACATGAACGAGTAAAGAAGAAATTAGAAAGAGACTTATAAGTGTTCAAGTGGGATTATAGTTAAGACAGTAATTAATCTATTGTTGTTAATTGTTAATTAGTAAATAAAGTAGTGATAAATGTTATCTGGACTTTCAGTCAACGAATCTACGAGTAGAGGTGTTTGTGTGGATAGCAAACATGTAACAATATTTTTTAGTTGTCGTAGAAAAAAATAATTATTAAAGCAATGGCCTACGATTGTAATTTATCTAGAAAAATGTTTAAAATAATAAACTATGGTGAGATTTATGGTTTAATTTTAATAAAAAATAAAAAATTCGATTTATAATAATTACATTAAACATGAAGTGAACTCATCTATAATGTATCATTTTTAAAGCACTAAAAACTGCTGATAAACCTACTCCTATAACATAATTTGGCGTAAATCCAGCGTTGCAAAGAGGAGCATCACAAAACCCACAGTAGTTTAGTGTGTGATAACTGGTAACCGTGGCGGCTAGTTCTTCACATTTGCTTGTGGGGCCACAACCCCTGTATATCACCGACGTTGTATTACCTGAAAATAAAAATAAGGTTACAAAACACAATTATCTACATGTATATAACTGAAAATAGGCTAATGAGGAAAATGTGTAACATAACTGTCAAATTCGCGATTTAAATAGATATGAGTTTTGTTTATTTTCTTTAATATATAAGAGACATTGTAATACCATTGTTTAAAAATACTAATCAATCAACCACATCTTCTGGACATTACTGCCAGATGACACTAACGCAATGTTATATAAATAAAATTGTAAAAACAATTTACTTTTCGTTTTAGTTACATGTCATTCAGAAACTAGTTTTTCAATGTTAAATTTATTAAAAGTTTGTGGTCAGTCGATCTTTTGACTAAAATAAAACTTCAAGATATTTATGTGACAGAATGATAGTGATATCTGCAAAATAGATGATGAGGAGGTGATGTCATTTAAGTCGTTCATGTATTGAAGAATGGTACGGGACTCAATACAGAGCCCTGTGGTACTTCATGTTCTGTATATAGTAAAACCTATAATGTGATAAATGGCTAATGACTAATATCAATTGTAAAAACATTAAATTTTATCCAAGATTCGTCAACCTATCCGATACAAATTTCACTAGTACTAAAGAGAACCTCTTAAATTTAGGCCCAAAGTTCACACCGCAACCACAAAACATACAAAAACAAAAAGAAATACTAGGTTTACATGCAGAACTAGCTATAACAAACAACAATAAAACCATTATGAAATCCCAAAGCGTAAAACATCAAATAACACAGAAAATAAACAAGTCCACAGAAACGACTAGCCCCTCACATACAGCCACAATAAAAAGTATCCAAGAAAAAATACATCACAATAAACTCATTTTAACAAAAGCAGATAAAGGCAATACTACAGTTATTCTCCAAGAAACAGAATATATCAATAAAATTGAGAAATTTCTAGATGAACAAAATTTACAAAAATCAACCCAAGATCCTACGAACAAATTTGCAAAAGAAACGAAGTCCTTAATACAAAGTTTTGAATATTTGTGCCACTCCGAATTTGAAAAAAAGAAGACTTACGCATATGTACTGTGAAGCCCCAAAGTTGTATGGCTTAGTTAAATTACACAAAGAAAATAAACCCATTAGACCAGTGGTTTCCTACACAAATGCACCGACACGTAAGTTATCTGAATTACTTAATAACGAGTTTAAATCTGTTACAAAATTTAAGCCAAAAAATACAATTAATAACTCCTTAGATTTAACAGTAAAATTAAACAGCCTAAATATTGACCCCAACTCTATAAAATTTGTATCGTTTGATGTGTCGGATATGTTTCCTAATATCCCCCCTTCGAATGTCTACCTTTAATTTCAAATATACTAGAAAAATACAAAATTATTCCAAAATAAAAAAATGAAATACTGCAAACATTCAAGTTGTGTTTAGATCAAAATTATTTCCAATTTAATGAGGACATGTTTATACAAAAAACAGGGCTCCCTATAGGTTCGCCACTTAGTCCCCTTTTATCCGATATATTCATGGATAATCTTGAAAAAACTATATTGGATTCTCCAATATCAAAAAAACATATTATCTTTTGGTACAGGTACGTTGATGACATCCTAATAGGTTTTAAAAGGACAGACAGACCATTAAAATACCCCTCGATTTTATCAATAACACACATAATAATATATCTTTTACCTTAGAAACAGAGAACGATAATAAATCGACAAACTTTCTCGACTTAACTATAAAAAGACATAAAACATCATTTTCCTATAATATTTACCGTAAACCAACTTTTACAGACGCCACTATACCCTTTAATTCCTATAACCCTCTCTCCCACAAATTAGCCGCATATCAATCTATGACACACCGAGCCTTCAGCTTACCTCTATCTGAGACAGATTTAAAAGAAGAATTAGACACAATAAGACATACCACATAATAACGGGTACCCTCAAAATATAATCAACAATCTAATTTATAAAAAACTAAATAAGTCCCTCTTGAAAGAACTTTATCCCACTATTAACCAGAAAAAAGTTCAAACATACATTTCATTACCATATTCAGGTCAACTCTCATATTCAATTAGCAATACTTTCTCCAAATTTAATATTAAAACATCTTTTAGTTCTAACAAAAATATAGGCAGATATCTTTTCAATGCAAAACAAAAAACTGATATCTCAAAAAATGTGGTGTATATCGGTTAGATTGCCTAGAATGTAACGCCTCATATGTAGGTCAAACAAGTAGATCGTTCGGAGTAAGATATAGAGAACATATTCACACACAAAAACAACATTCCAAATTTTATAAACATCTAACAGATTCTGGTCATACAATAACTGACGACCATCAACCTAAAATATTACATATTTGTGTGAAAAGTAAAAAACTTAATTTATTAGAAGTGTTAGAAATTAATAAATTAAATAAGAATAAAAATTACAACATATTAAACGACGAAATAGATTTAAATAATTTTCCGTTATTAAACTTGTTCAGATAACCTAATGCTGTTAGTAAAAATCACACCATAATATAATTTACTATCTTGAAAAAACCCCTACATTTAAAGACATAACATCTGTACAAATTTGAATTATATTATCAACCATAAAGTGACCCATCCTTCTATTCAGTTCAGTTTATATTTAAATGAAAGTAAAATCTGTGTATAATTTAGTTTACTTGAAAATGTCCGAATAGGATGAAATAAGTTGTAAAAATAACAAATAAAGTGAAAATTAGACAAGCAATAAAAAGTGTTTATAATTTTTTAAATTAAATGTCAATTGTACTTAAGTAAAATTATTTAGTCCAGGTGATAAAAAAATTATAAAAACCTAAATTACTAACTGAAATATTGTATGGCACAGGATCAAAACCCTTGAATTGGTCTATAAATTAAGCATATACATGTTCGCCGTCTTCAAAATCTTTATTATTATGTTACCTGAATTTATTTATATCTAGAGATTGTGGGCAATTTTGCACTAAAACCACTAAAATTATAGATTCGAACTAATAAATATTAATTCGTGTTTATATACTCACTTGCAAATATGTATTTTATACATTGAAAACTTTCTGTGCAATTAGGCGTTAATACCGACTCAACATTTGTCTCACAAGCAAGGTTTCTGCCCATTTCTTCTTGGCATTCGTAACATCTTATTGCCATACCTTAAAAAAAGAAAATTAATGTTATAATTTAGGTAACAAATAATTTATAAAAATATATAATATAATACAATATGTGTGTTTTGCAGTTGAACCTAGGTATTTTTTACCATCATGTTGGTAGCTTGGATGAAGAAGGAGTATTTTCGTTATGGATACGGGCCATAAATACAGCATGTTCCTTCTTTTATGTAAAAGAAGAATCATACCGTTTTTACGACCCTTGTTTGTTTGTTTAAAGTAACAGATAACTATGTAAAGCTAGGTTATTTTTTTGTGCATTTTTCAACGAATATAGCAGGTAAATATTATTAATGTAATTATGTTTGACTGATTAAAAGTATTCAAACAAACCCCATGCATATGAATAAACAAAAAAAATTGTGAATAAATACTGCAATTGACAATGAGAATATGTGACATTTTTGCACTTTGTAATATAATATAAGATAATATCTAGAAAAGTATAGCCGAGTGGGAATTTTTTACTCGAAATTCGTGTTCAGTTGGCAAAAATGACGTAAGGAATTTTTTTTTTTAAATCGGACGTTCTTTTATAGCATTATCATTATTTTAATACCGCTTCGATTCATAGAAATTTTCATATAAAAAAAATTAATGTCCTCAAAATACTTGTATTTTTTTTTTGTTACGCGACAATTCTAGCATTCCTTATTCATAGGTATTTTGCATTATTTGTGTCAAGTGCCCCTTCTTTAGGGAGGTCCTGTATCCTCCCTAGGATGCAAAAGAGTTTATAAACCCTGTTAATAAACTGATATGGGTGCAAGAGGAAACACTCGGAGAAAATAATATACCAAAAATAACTGATTTATGTCTTATGTCATAGTAAGTAATAATGTATGCACTGATGAACTTGAGTTAAATATTATCTCACAACAAGATGTGATCAAACTACTGAAGAAATTGGAAGACAAACTTTGTTGGATGAAGTTACATTTTGGGTACTGTCACATAAATTAACATCAGTCATAATTAAGCCTGGCCAAGCGATGGTAGATTCAGAGTCGGGCGCAATACCAATACCATCGCGCGCTTATTTACGATGACGATGACACGACACACTTCAGTTGTTATCTGTCGGTCGATGCATAAAGTACTAATAAATAATAAATAACGTTGAACGTAAAGAGTAGAAAACGACCGTACGCTGATAAAGTGAATAAATTTATCGGTGAATTTCCGGATTTATTCTATGATGGATGTAAAATAATTTGTAAAGTTTGTGATCAAGACTTAATGTGCTGGAATAAATACGGCTGCAAAATTCATGTCAATAGTAACCGGCATAAAAATAAAAAAAATGGCTTGTCTTCTTTGGAACCTCAGTTTATGTTTGATTTACTGTTAATGCTGATTGCCTGTGATGTTCCCCTGCGCATATTGGATAAACCAGCATTTTGGGAGTTCTGGAATAAATACAATCCCCAGGTGAATTTACCAAATCGTTCATCGTTACGTAGATATGTACCAAGTATTCGTGAAGACATTGTAAATAGGATTAAATGTTCATTAAAAAATACACGGCTGTGGTTATGTGTTGACGAGACGACAGATTGAAAAAAAAATCTATTTTAAATGTTATAGTACGTGTACTTGACCCTGTTAAACCAACATTTCCACTTTTACTAGCTAGCAAAAGACTAACTGCGTGTACTGGCGAAACAATTACGCGGGTGGTGTTGGAGACTTTCGAAAAATTTGAACTGTCAACAAGTCAAGTGTTGATGTTTGTGACCGACGGTGCTGCGACAATGCGTTTGGTGGGCCGCTTTCTTCAAAGAGACGATTGTAGGTTTTTACATGTTACGTGTAAAGTGCATGCGTTCCATCTTGTAGCAGAAACGATTCGAAAATGTTTTCCAGAGGTAGATGCATTAATAGCAAATACAAAAAAAGTATTTCTCAAATCTCCTAAACGGCTTCGAGCTTTTCACACACTGTGTCCTGGTATTCCGGAACCACCAGAGCCGATTCTTACACGTTGGGGAAAGTGGTTGAAGGCAGCTTTTTATTATGCTTAATATTTTCAACAAATAAAAGCTGTTATACTACAGTTCAACCCTAACGAGGCTGCAGCTATTAAGGAAAGCCAGACAAGCTTTCAAGATGTTTCCCTTGAAACAGATTTAAAAACTATTTGTAACAATTATAGAGGACTACACGACGCAATAGAAAAATTGCAAAATATTTCGTTTTCGTTAGTGGAATCGCTGCAAATAGTGGACGACGTAAATACACAGCTACAGACTATAAATGACGCAAAAAATAGGCCCGTTATTGAAAAATTCGAGAGTGTATTACGGAAAGATCCTGATTTTACCAAATCAAGACAAATTTGTGATGGTGCATCTACAGCTGCGTTAAGTGAGTTCACAGAGTGTTTTACTTATGCCTGTATTACTTCCGTAGATGTCGAACGGTCTTTTTCAAAATACAAACATATTTTTTTCACCACAGCGAACATCGCTTACTGAGACAACTGTAGAAACATATCTGATGCTATACAGTTATTATAGAAGTGCTCCAGTTTGTGATAACGACAACCAAGCTACTCCATAAATCTGCTTAAGAAGGTGAGTTTTGTACATATTTTTATAAAGTGTACCAGTATTAATTTATTTCTATTTATTTTATTTATTTATTTATTTATTATTAGTTATCACTTAGATATACAATGTACATGTGTGAACGTCATTTAACAGTTTAATAATAATGTGCAGCATTAATCTTACAAAATATAAGGAAATGCATAAAAAAGAATTTAAAGCGAACGAAATAGTACAAAAACATACATTACAAAAATATTTTTGTTTTTATTATTGTACTTATTCAAGTATTATGATATGATGCATACCCAGTACGTCCCTGTAGGATTAATGACCTTGGCCAGGCTTAGTCATAATTGTAAAAAACCTAATTGCTAATGGCCTTATTCAATAATTTACTTTATGGTTTACTTTTCTTAAATTGGGAATATTGATTACTGAATATTAAATATTGACCTCCAAAGTATGATATATTGGTTATATCATTTTCGATATAAGTAAATTTATTTTATAGGTTTATAATTGAGGAATATCAGACTTTCAAGACGAAAATGTAAAAGACTTCATATTTACTTAAGAAATTTATGTCCGACATTATAAAAATTATCAGGTGTTTTAAGGTTATAACGTGTAAATTAGTTGTTTTTCAGTAGAAACTTCAAGGAACTAAACAAATAAATAATATTTTAACTTCAAAGAATTCACATAATCATATTAGACTTTTAGATACAGAAATTATATTTAAAAAAATATTGCACTTTTAAAGTACCCCTTCTTTTATGTCTCATATGGATAGGTGTTAAAATAGAAAACAATTACCTTAAAATTACTACAAACTGACTCGCTAATAGGGTCATGTAACATTTAGTTAGCTTTAATCTTATTGATAAAATAGCTTCATTTAGTTCATTTGCCTATTTTTAACTTCGAATTTACTTTAGTTCTTTCCCCATATTGATAAATTTTTCGTCAAATTCAGGTAAATTTACCTGTTACCAAATTGCTCAAATCAGAATTCTAATCTATCAGTATCAGACGAATTGACGTAATTTTGATAATAATTGTGTTGGGTTTACACCTTGTTGGTCCTACTTTGAACTGCTGTACATTTATAGCTCTTTCATTGAAAAAAAAAATGGAAAAGAAAAGTATTTTACATATTTTGCAAAATTCTCAATAGTGTTAAAGATACAGCAAAAAGATTGAAGAAATTACCCATTTCAACGACTGTTTCTAATTTTTTCCTATTTAAGTCGCTTTTTACCTTAATTCTACTGGCCTACTTGTTTTAAGTACCTATTTGAATTTATTGAGCAACAAATTGCTCCGGAAATTCGTCAAATGGCAGGGGAAAGATTTTGTGATATTTAGATCCAATATGATGATTTCCCCATGCATAATAAAAAGATTTGCAAAAGTATACTTGAATAATACTTTTCCTATCCGTCTAATGACAAGAACAAGAGCCAAGCTATAGTCAGCCAGATCACCAGATATCGCACAAAATGATTTATTTTTATGGGGGTATTGTAAAATCAGCGATTTATGGTTATGAAAATAGGTCTAATATACTTTGGAAATTTTAAGAGTGAAAATCTCGGAGGTTTTTCAAAGTACCTCGCTTAATATGTTATCGAACATTGCCAAAACTCCTAAGACTTGCAGAGTCTCCTTACAGCCTGATCATTTTCGTTATTTAGTAATTCGCATTAATAGCGTCTGCTTTGGAGATACTACAAAATATAATCTGTCTGTCGCTTTCTCGCTTTAGTTTTTTGTTTAAATAATAATAACCTATAAAGATTTCTTTATGTTTCACACTGTAAGATAGGACTACGATCACTGAAAAAAAAAAGGAAATTCAAGAGGCTCTAGTGTAATAAAACTACACTTCTGTACGGCGTTTATAGTTAAAATAGATCATCATTAGGCTTATTTATGATAAAAATCCCAGCTTGGTATCTTATCATTAGGTATTGACACGCGAGCTCTCACACTAAACTAGAAACAAAACGCATTGTCCTCTTCATAGTTATAATTACTAATTATTTCACTCACCAGGATATACAATTATAATGTTTATTAAAAGTATGAAACACAATTTCATCTCCATTCTGCGATATATATAATTTACTTTTCACTGATTTTCTCGTTACCTCATGTCTAATTGTACTGAAAATACTAGTATTCACATAGGCGGTATCTTTACTGATAGAAATATTGCTGATAAGATTACATTCGTTGTAAATATCATATACATTATTTATCACGTAAAGCCAATACCTACACGTGAGTATTTTTTATTTCAGCTAAACTTTCCAAAATATAATCGCGTTGTCAGTTATGTGACTAGGTAGAAATTCCCATTTATTTTAATTCTTATATTTTGCAACTCTACTTATTTCTAAGTAACACAAATAGGTACAAGTGAAGTTAACTAATTACAAAACACTGTTTTTTCTTGTCTAATTTTCACTTTTATTTTTATTTTAAACTTTACAATTAGTTTCATCATAATCGGAAATTTTCAATCATTTACAAGATGAAATATTTAGACTTTATAGTTTGAATATATACGTTTTCTGCCAAAATTATAAGAAAATGGTTTAACCTTTTTATGTAATAATTAATTTGGAATTTGATGAGATAAGTGCTTGGAAATAATTTGGTTTTATGTAAAAAATATAGGAAATTTATCCGCGATCAAGCAGCCCAGGGCTGCTTCACTATTTATTTCCATAGCTTCTAGTAAGTTAAGTTTTTTACTTTTTTTCACAAATATGTAATATTTTTGGCATATGATTATGGCCTGAATCTACTAAATGTTTGAGTGTTGTTTTTTTTGTGTGAATATGCTCTCTATATATTATATCATAGGAACAAACAATAATTTTGGTAAATATTGAGGTAGTGTAACTTGAAAAATTTATGTTCGATTTTCAATTAGTTTGCGAATTCGGAAAGGTCCATCTTTTTTTCAATAAAACTGTGAATTTTTTGAATTGTCCACCATCCAGGGGTGAGAAACAAAATCCTGCGAAATTCGTCAATCTGCAAGTGTCTTCTATTTTAACAGGAATTTTTTTTCAAAGTATAATCATGTTTCCTAGAAATTTTTGAAATTATTTTGATACCTTTCGTAACAAGTGAGTTATGAATGATTTTCAGGTTTTTTGGCGATTTTCAGGTAGGCCTTATCGTAACATGATTTTTTATCACTTTTGCACAAGTGACGGTTACATAATGTGCAATAACCACTTTTCACTATACAGAAATGAAATGAAATGAAATTGAAGAAAAAGTTGGTAAATGGAATTTTTAATAAACTTTTTCATAACAAACGACAAACGTTACATAGGTGAAAGAATAAATCCGTAGGCATACTTATTATTACTATCCCCACATTCTTAAGATTATTTTTAATCAGGATACAAGTGGATATAGATGTATTTTAAATTTTCATCCAAACCGCAGCTCTGTTTTTGATTTTAGTCCATTTCACAGGCATCAAAAAACAACTAGGGGTATCAACAGTAAATCAGTGTTTGTAAACATGTTACAATGATAACTCGCAATCGGAAAGCCGATCAGTTATACATGGTGATGCGTTAGATATGACGGGAAAATGGAGCAGTGATGCCAGATCTAGCGAAAATTTCCCTAGTCTTCCCTAGATTGGTATTAAGAGAAAAATACCTAGAATTCTCTAGAATTTTAAAAGATTCGCTACATTCCCTATTTCCCTATTTGAAAAACAAATTTAAATCTATGGAACAATTTCCTAAATTTGGCATCACTGCATCGGAATTTCAGATCCCGTAGGAATTAGATTTAGTGGATATAAGAAGTAGTGGGAATTATATCTCATTCGGAAAGCCGAATAGATAAACAGGGTGGCTATTAGAATTAGGTCTCGTAGGAATTAGATGTCGTGGGAAGTAGATCCTGTGGGAATTAGATCTTGTGGGAATTAGAATTCATGGAACTCCTCTGAGGGCATAATTCTAATTAAATTGTTAATGAGAGCATGGAGAATAGCTTTCCATTCTACCTGACTCATATTCAGCAATTCATTCACATTTGGAACCACTTCCAAAACTTTTTTTTCAGTTTCATTATATTAAGTCAAATTCTAAATCACTTTGTATAGTGAAAAGTATTGCACATTATGTAACCAAGTATGTCACTTGTTCAAATGTGATAAAATGTCATGCAACGGTAAAATCTACTCGACGCATAACCTGAAAAACACCAGAAATCTGAAAATCGTTCATAACTCAATTGTTGCGAAAGATTACGAAGAAATATTCTCAAAACGCTCTGTACAGACACACTTTGTACACTTTACACTGTACACTGTACACTGTAGACTGTATACTTTACACTGTACACTGTACACAGTACACTTGACGCTTGACGCTTGACGCTTGACGCTTGTCACTTGACACTTGACACTAGACACTAGACACTAGACACTAGACACTATACACTTTACACTTTACACTGTACACTGTACACTTTACCCTATACACTTTACACTGTACACTGTACACTTTACCATGACCATGACCACGACGCTCGATACTCCACACTCCACACTGTACACT
This sequence comes from Rhamnusium bicolor, assembly GCA_029963845.1. Taxonomy (NCBI): domain Eukaryota; kingdom Metazoa; phylum Arthropoda; class Insecta; order Coleoptera; family Cerambycidae; genus Rhamnusium; species Rhamnusium bicolor. The sequence continues at coordinate 65,983 of JANEYF010003241.1, read as the reverse complement.
GTATACTGTACACTGTACACCGTACACAGTACACCGTACACAGTACACCGTACACAGTACACCGTACACAGTACACTGTACACTTTACACTGTACGCTGTACACTTTACACTGTGCACTTTACACCGTACACTGTACACTTTACCATGACCATGACCACGATGCTCTATGCTCGACGCTCGATACTCCACACTGTACACTGTACACTTTACACTGTGCACCATGCACAGTACACTGTACACCGTACACAGTACACTGTACACTGTACACTTTACAGGGTGTTCTGAAAACAATTGGACACTATTAGAGGGAACTTTCTTAGATCGTAGTAATTTGATTATATCTTTGTACAAAATTGCTTCTTTGAAATATTACGATCCCTCAAAAGTGGGGGACTAAATTATATTATAATATATTAAGTATCACGTGTCAATCGTCATGTGTCAATCGTCAATGTAAAGTGTAAAGTGTCAAGTGTCAAGTGTCAAGTGTCAAGTGTCAAGTGTCAAGTGTCAAGTGTCAAGTGTCAAGTGTCAAGTGTCACGCGTCAGGCGCCAGGCGCCAGGCGTCAGGCGTCAGGTGTCCAGTGTCCAGTGTCCAGTGGCATGTGGCAAGCGTCTAGCGGCTAGCGTCTAGCGTCTAGCGTCTAGCGTCTATCGTCTAGCGTCTCGTGTCACGTGTCACGTGTCAGGTGTCTGGTGTCTTGTGTCTTGTGTCAAGGGTCAAGGGTCAAGGGTCAAGGGTCAAGCGTCAAGCGTCCAGCGTCCAGCGTCACGCGTCACGTGTACTGTGTACAGTGTAAAGTATACAGTGTACAGTGTACTTTGTACAGTGTAAAGTCTATAGTGTACAGTGCACAGTGTATAGAGTACAGTAAACAGTGTAATGTACAGTGTACAATGTACAGTGTAGTGTACAGTGTAGTGTACAGTGTACAGGGTGGAGTGTAGGGTGTAGAGTATCGAGCGTCGAGCGTCGTGGTCATGGTCATGGTAATGTGTACAGTGTACAGTCTACCGTGTAAAGTGTACAGTGTACAATGTAAAGTGTACAATGCACTGTGTACGGTGTACAGTGTACGGTGTACAGTGTACGATGTACAGGGTACGGTGTACGGTGTACAGTGTACGGTGTACAGTGGACACTGTGGAGTGTATAGTGTAGAGTATCGAGCGTCGAGAATCGAGCGTCGTGGTCATGATCATGGTAAAGTGTACAGTGTAATGTGTACAGTGTATAGTGTACAGTGTAGAGTGTACAGTGTAGTGTACGGTGTACAGTGTAGTGTAGAGGGTACAGTGTAGTGTACAGTGTAGAGTATCGAGCGTCGTGGTCATGGTCATGGTAATGTGTACAGTGCACAGTGTACCGTTTAAAGTGTACAGTGTAAAGTGTACAGTGTACAGCGTACTGTGTACGGTGTACAGTGTACAGTATACTGTGTACTGTATACGATGTCTAGTGTCACGTGTCATGTCACGTGTACAGTGTACAGTGTAAAGTATACAGTGTACCGTGTACAGTGTACTGTGTACATTGTACAGTGTAAAGTGTACAGCGTACAGTGTAGTGCAGAGTGTACAATGTACAGTGTAGTGTACAGGGTGGAGTGTAGAGTATCGAGCGTCGTGGTCATGATCATGGTAATGTGTACAGTGCACAGTGTACAGTGTAAAGTCTACCGTGTAAAGTGTTCGGTGTACAGTGTAAAGTGTACAGTATACGGTGTACAGTGTACAGTGTGGATTGTAGAGTGTAGAGTATCGAGCGTCGAGCGTCGTGGTCATGTCATGGTACAGTATACAGTGTACAGTGTAAAGTGTACAGTTTACAGCGGAAAGTGTACAGTGTACAAGTGTCAAGCGTCAAGTATACAGTGTCAAGTGTAAAGTATACATTGTACAGTGTACAGTGTCAAGTGTAAAGTATACATTGTACAGTGTACAGTGTGAAGTGTACAGTGTACAGTGTGAAGTGTTAAGTGTACAGTGGAAAGTGTACAATGTAAAGTGTACAGTGTAAAGTGTACAGTGTAAAGTGTACAGTGTTCTGTGTAGTGTACAGTGTGTAGTGTACAGTGTACAGCGTAGAGTGTACAGTGTGGAGTGTACAGTGTGGAGTGTAGAGTGTAGGGTGTAGAATATTGAGCGTCGAGCGTCGTGTTCATGGTCATGGTAAGGTGTACTGTCATTGTCATTGTCATGGTCATTGTCATGGTCATGGTCATTGTCATGGTCATTGTCATGGTCATTATCATGGTCATGGTCATGGTCATGGTCATTGTCACTACTTAAAGCGAAGGCGTTGTTTAATTTATAACAGCGAATTGTTTTTAATTTTTTTTAGTAAGGCGATCGACTGGTGCCTTCTTTAATCTTGGTTTGTTTTTTAATTTGCCGCCCTTCTAGATCTGCCTGCCATAGGTTGGCGCGGCTCTTTTTATGCGTTAGTAATTCATCAACATATGCATGTATTTCGATCGCATCCAAATAAATTAGTTTATTACTTGTTTCTCAATCACAAGGTTTCTGTTTTTCTCAACATCTAGCTTAAGTTTTATCGATCTTTTCATTACATTGAGACGACTTTGATGTTTTTTTTGATAATGCAAAATTCCCTACGCTAAAGTGTTCTAAACAAAGTCAATGCCAGAATATTTGTATGCAACGTCCGTTCCACTTGTTAGAACTAAATGATGATTTATAGTGCATTACGAACCATCGTTCCCTGCATTGGTATCGTTAGGAAACGCAACGCATGAAAGTCAACCTATGTACGTGCTTGCACAGTGCCATTTATAGTTAGTACGTAACATCGTAACCAAACGCAGTATCGATAAGTGCTCCCGCAAGGGATGATCGACTTTTATCTTTTTCCATGCGTGCGTTGCAGGGAACGATTTCTATTGGCGTTTGAGGAGTTTGCGCATTACTATATTAATAAATACAGTTCCGTTTCTGTCACAGTCATCATGCATTTTCTTTTTTTCTGTTCTTTGATGCATTTTATACAGTGCTTCCGTTGATGTTTGGTCGGTTTACTTCAAGGTGTTAGTTTATTCTTCTTTGGTTTACTTGACTTGTTATTTTTTCGCCACCTTGTTTGCTGTTTGTTCGATTAAGTTTACCGATACTCTGTCAAAATTTCTGGAGATCTTTTTCCTTCATGGGGAGAAATGTAGTTACATAAAAATCTTTAACTTTTCGATTTCGATTAATTTCTCGGACTTTAAATCGTCTTCGTCTGGTATTTTTACAACGAAGGTAATAAGCAGCACCCAGTAAAGGACCTGCACAAGCTATAAAAACCGAATCTTTTATATTTTAATTGAACAAGTTTAGAACAAACTTTATTATATCATTTTGAAGTTTAGAATTTTAGTAATGAGAAAAAACGTTAGATTCAAATAAAATATCAATTGACGTTTTATAGACCAAGGAAGATTCAATGGGCACGACATCTATAATGGTGACAGCTAACTTACCATGACTATGTGAACTATAAATGGATTAGTTTTCTTGCAGGGACGACGCGACGTTTCGTTTCTTAACGATGCAAATACGGAGATCGATGTTGCATAATGTACTATAAATCAGCCTTAATTCTTATAATATGTTAAACACAAGAGTAAATAAAACACGTATTGATATTTGGCAACGGTGGAGTGGTTCTTATTACTTATATATTTTTAGATAGAGTTTCCAGAATAATCAACACATAAACTCCTTTATTTATAATGCAGGTTAATATAAAGATGAATCACAATTAGATAACACGTTAATATATCTGATTATTTTGTGATCGATTGTAGTCAAATTTAATTTAATTCCGTATCTTAATATTCTTTATCTTCGTAGTGATATTGATATTAAGATACAAGCTCCTTGCACTTGCCGGATTTTTTAAAATTAATTCACATATTCTAATATAGTCTTATTAAACATCAGCAATTATCAAATCTCTTTTAATAATTTCTACCTAGAAATTGCCTAAATTACTAATTGAATATCAGATGATAGAGGCGTGTCTGAAAATGGTATCCTATTGGCGCGACAGCGTCACGAACTAGGAAATCTCCCGCTTGGAGATACCATATCGGGTGTAACAGGATCATGGTACACCCCCTTTTTGTCCTTTGGTTTTGAAGATAATTGATTGAAATTTGGGATATCCTATATACATAATAAGCGACACTTTTTGACATACAAGTGTTTTTTTTCACTTCCAGTTTCGTCGGAAGTGACACTAACTTTCGATTTTTAAATGGAACACCCTGTATATTATTGCATTTTTGAATTCTCATAATATTCTGAATCCAACGATACCAAATAAGTGACATTTTAAACGTCAATATTTCTTATAATTTTTAGTTTTCCATTTAAGTGTGCCATGCCGGTTACGATTTATTTATTCTAAATGGTCCTAGATGCTAGAATAATCGAAATCCAGTCAAAAACACTAAATTACGTGGTTTATGAGCAAATAAAGTTCTTCAAAATGGTTTTTGGGGAAAAACTCAATTTTTTCAATAGAACCATATTGGTACCGTGGTACCATTTATTAGTACTATAACTAAGGAATTTATTCATATGTCGTATTAAAATGTGCGATAAATACAAACAAAATTACAGCTAAAAGAAAATAAGAAAATACAATTTTGTTCTAATTACCTTGTTATACATAAGGTGGCTTTGAAATACAAAAAATGAACACAAAACATTACAGCAGTTGTTCAAAATGCTGTCCATTAACGTCAATGCACTTGTGAACTCGAATAACTGTTTCTTGAAGAACGTTCGCCAGTTGCTGGGATGTCATAACATCCCAGCAACTGGCTACGAGTACGACGCGCAATTAATAGCATACTATTAATTGCGCGTCTTACTCGTAGCTCCAGGTCTTCACGGGTTGTAACGGCGGTTGCGTAGGCAATATTTTTTAAATGACCCTAAACAAAGAAATCAAGGGAGTGTTAAATCAGGTGACCTTGGAGGCTACCTCACAGAACCATTCGTCGAAATTACGTTTTCTCCGAATCTCCGATGAAAGTAATCAATTACTATCCTTGAATTATGGGAAGGAGCGTTATCTTGTTGAAAATACATTCCCTGTCGTAAATGGGAAGGTAATTTAGTTAAACTGTCCTCAATTTCATTTTGCAGAAATCCCAAGTATCTGTCACCAGTCAGGCGTCCCTCAACATTATTGGACCAATTATTCTACTACCGATTATTCCAAGCCAAACATTGAAACCGAACCGCACTTGAAAGTTACCCTCCCGTAATAAATTTTGCACTTTGATAGTTCCTGTTCTGTGACGTCACTGCATCAATCTGCGCGGCAGGCGGTGTTTGAGCGCGTAAAAGTTAATTCAAAGTTTAGGGTTGAATAACTTTTGTAAAAGATAAAATAAAGGAAATCCTTCACACACTGTTTTTTGTATTTAGTAGAGATTCCAAAAATGCCAAAATCATATTTTTTGCATGGGTCTACCGTTAAGCTGTATATAAGATGTACAAAAAAAAATGACTAGGAAGTCAAAATATTGTGTCAGATCTACAGATCGGGAGATAGCGATAAATTTCAGAGACGACTTTTACTTAAATATAATATTATATTGTAAACACCTGATGAAACAATCCCAAATATGAAATTATAAAAGATTAAAGGTTTTTATCAGGTAACTGGATGGCTTGTAGTTGTAAAAATCGATTACCTACTGACCGTTACCTTGATAGGGAAATGTTATTGTTATTGTCGAGTGTCCAATACCATGTTGAAAATGAATATACTTTAAATACGTAGTATTTATAAAACGTCTACGAGTATGTTAACAAGCTTAGATACGTTACCAGTACGATATTAAAGACGACGGAGGTTAATCTTTTTAAAATGTCTTGTTCAATTATTTCAGAAGATAAAGTAAAATTATCGATTAGTGATTTCCCAGAGCTGCAATTTAACGGCACAAAAGTGCTTCCTTGTAACGTCAAAGCAAATAATAATAGAAGCTTTTCCTCAAACAGTCATAAAAATTCTGTGAGTGGTAATATGATAGTGACAGGCAAACAAATTTTATCTTAGATTTAGTGGAAATGATGGTTGGGTGTAATATATTGTGAATGAAACTAGATAATCCGCAATTTATACAAATTTGTCTGAATTAGCGTGGATGAAACCACCAACGCTTGCGGCTGGAAGGTGGCAAATGTTTTAATGAGTGCAATAATATTAGTAATGTACTTTTACTCTTGTGATCGCCAGTTAAAAATACATGTGTGTATTAGTGTTACATTTACCAATACTTTTAGCCCTCTTGCAATTAACTTTGGATGTTATAGAACTTACCAAAATAACTACAAGGTATGATATTGTGTCATATACAGGGTGAGTCTTAAGTGTGTAGTTATATTTAAACCACCGATTCTTGACATCTGTAGAAACCCTCTGACACATTTTTTTTTAAATTCCCACGTGTAACTGTGTTATCGACTTTCAAAAGAATATGATGAAATTGTTTTGGAACTGCTGGTTACTGGAAACATTCTATATCTTAGCAAAAATGATGTAATGGACTGAAGCAACGTTGCCGAATATCTTATGCAATTCTCTCACCTAGGCGCAATTTTACAATCGAGTTAACATAAGTTGAAGGTTACCTAGCACTATATTTTCCCAAGTTACTTTAGCATAAAATATTTGTTGCTATAACCACTTTCAAAACAAATGTAAAATTGAAAAAATTCGATTTCTAAAAGTGTGAGTTTAGCTAACCCACAAATGAAAAACGGAGCCCTAGCATTAAGTTCATTCCCGAATTTATAATAACATTGGATGAAATAATTAGCTACTTAAACGATTAATTGCTTCACTTGAAATAATTTTTAAACATTTTGAAATACCTTTCAATGTGAGAGATGTACAATTTTGACTTTTTCTTGCACCAATCAACATTTATTTTTAAGCGTTTCATATGGAGTGTACAACTAAAACTAAATTTTCCGATGAACAGTATCTCATTTTTTCAAAGTTTATAAAAGGATTATTATTTTTAAGAAGTAGGTACTTACCCTCTGCTATTACAGTAATTTGAAATGTGTAGGTGTTCAAGGAATAAACCAGCTCTCTACTATTTTAATTGGCCTCTAATAGTAAAACATTGAAGGTGCAACACAATATCAGGTGATGGAAAATAATTTGCTGTATTTTCACACACTTCTGTCACTTTTTACACTGGTCATACCCAACAGTTTGCATTTTATTCCTCCATAATACTCTGGACGGTTAGGAGGATAGTATACGTCATTTTTTATAAAAAAAGATCAATTTTTTTCTTGAGAAAACCACTTTATTCGGGATAGGCCATTACATGATAAAAATTCAACCACGCCATAATGTAAACTGCGATATTAGCGTCGCATATGTAACCTATGATCTTCACACATCTAACCACGCACCTAATCAGTGTTGCCAGATATACCATTTTCATGGTATTTATACCATTATTTTCCGTGTGTACCTGCACTTCCTTTGAAGTAATAAAACTATTATTTAAAAATTTCTACCATTTTACACCAATATTAGCAAAAGTTGATAAAAAAGTTAAATTTAGGTCGTCAGCCACGACCACGGTCAGTTTTTCCATTAAAAAAAGTGTAAACTAAATTAAATTTTATACCGTGTACGTAGGATCTTTATAAATCGGAACCTCGCGTAAACAGCGCTAGTTGTGCATTGCAAGCCTAAATAAATAATAGTCTTTTGGTATTTTCTATTGTTTTTGTTGCGATGGTAAGACCCATTTTTTCAATGCTCAGTTAGCTAAATTAACCGTCAGTTAGGTCAATAGAAATTTTTTGAAAAGCATGATTTATTTATAATGAAATTTATAACCTATGTGAAAATCTCACACATCTGGCAACACTACACCCCATGTAAAAACCAGTGTTTGATAGTTGGCGTACCTGTCTGCATTAGAATTTACAAAAAATGTGTTTAATACCGTTATTTATAGTTTTTTGTGATTAAATTTGTAATTCGAAGTTTTGAGTTACTATGTTACCGAAATTTATTATTTATAATTTGTTCCTTTGGTGGTTCATTTTGTGAAAATTAGTGATTAACCATAGCGACTAATTTTATTATTTTAATGCTGGATATGTTAAAGGCATATTTTCAAGTAGACGAAAATGCTAAACAAACAAAACGATTATGGAATGCTATCCAAACCTCAAGCCCATATGATATATTCATGTAGTAGGTAACTGTTGTATTAGGTAAGTACACAAATCTGCTTTTTCGTTCTTTTAAAGTAAATGCGTCTTTTTAAAATGATTATTTTCAACTTTGATTCATTTTTAGAAATGAACCATATTAAACTTAAACTATAAATTAGAGACAATAATAATGATTTAAAATACACAAAAAGTATTGCATATTTTTAATATTTGATGCTTACGAGACGAGTTCTGTTTATTTATAAAAAAAAGTGTCACGATTACCTAATTTTACAAGGAAAAATAGATAAACAGATACTTTTAACACCTTTTATTTTAAGAGCAAGCTACAAATGACAAGTGTCACTTTTCACAAATGACTAATCAATCGCACCTTGGCTACCTTGAAGTTTATTTCTTATTTTCGGCCAGTGTGTACAGATATCATGCTTTCTTAAAAAGAGCTCAATGTTTTATAAACTATTAAATTTGTTTTGGTGCGGCGTCTACACTGATATTAAATAAGTCTAATATCGTCTAAATGTCCGTGACAAAAGGGAAATAATTTTTTTAAAAATTCAAAATTTGTAATTCATGCCATGCAATTATAGGATAATTGTGATGACGAACTCTGGCAGTAGCAACACTGCCTACAGCTACGTCATTTCTGTGAACGGCGTTTACACAGTTATCCAGTGACTATCAAAATGTCAGTGGCTGGAGGACGAAAATTATTAGAAATTAAAATTTTTTTTTGTTCAAAAAAATTGTTTGACAGTGCCAATCAATTGTACACGACGAAATATACTGAGTGTTAAAATATAACTACGCATTTAAAACTCACCCTGTATGTATGAACATATTTACGCGGTGACACATCACCTAGCGTAAATCCTAGAATTGACGTTATTTATCACTACCTTCTGATCTCTATAACAGAAACAAACAATTCCAAGGAACTATAATTATATTTGTAAAAAAGCGAAAATTATTAATAATCGCTTTTATTTTTGCTCCAAAACAGTTTCAGAAAATTGTCATCATACAATTAATTATGATATTAGGTACGAGGGTATGTAAATTAATTTTCTATAAAATAATGTTTAGTTACCCTACCCCCCTCCCATTCATTTACGTAATTCTCTAACCGGACACTTTTTGAAATTTTCCTTTAGATGGATTATTAATTCTGCAAATTTCAAAATGTCATGTTAAAAATAGACAGGCTTTTTTTAAAAGAAATCTGAAATCCGCCGATAAATTTTGCAATTTTTTTCACAAATTTCAATTGTATATCTTTTTTGCAGAACTTGATTTAGTCATTTTATAATAATAAACATCATTTATGGTCCTGTAGTTATATCTTAAAATATGACAAACAAGAGTCCCACGCTCCAATTATTGTTAGATACCTATACCTACCTATACCTGTAGTTCATTAGTCGCAGCGCCACTGTGAACTGGAGGTACGAACTCTAACAGTTTCATCAGATTGTCCCACTCGTAAGGTATTTTTAAATTAGTGTCATAATTTATTTACGTTATCCACTGCCTTTTTTCAAAATGCAACATTTCTCAGAATTGAGAAAAGGAAAACTCGAAAGTTTAAAGAAAAGTAATAATAATTCCCCACTTCTCTAAGCAAACCACACGATGCTACGCCATTTTAGAGAGATCCTTTATTATCACTACTTTTTTGGATCATTAACAACATCACGTAAATATTGAAATTAACAAAGTTTTCGCTCATCATTTCTTTAACTTTAAAGTTCTTAGTTGTCCTAATAATGTCAACTTAGTGATTGGTTAGGTATAAATATTTGAGGGTTTTTTACTTTTATTTTTTTTTCGTTCAGGCAAATGACCTGTCGCACAAGAGTGCCCCCCATTCAAAAAATGGAGTATATTTTCTAAGATAGAGCAATGAACTAAAACCATAAATAATTTGACAATGTTCTTATTTTTATTTTGTACGCCACAGGAGTCGGAATAACAAATTTGGTGGTCAGCTTCATTTGGCAGATCTTTTTTAAACTGAAAACATGAAACAATTTATTATTATTATTATTTTTCATTACCAGTATTATACAAGAAAATCTGATCTTTAGCAAGCAAGATTTGATTTCTTAGGAACCTCATCATGCTGTTGTTTTACTCCAAATAGACATAAAGGATTTTTCAAACATAAATTCGTAAATACAAAAATTGTAAGTTCACAACGGTCGTTGTCGTAACTAATGGTGTAGCAAGTTTTTTTGTAAGTCAAAGCAGATTACACGTCTGCAGTATTCGACATCGCCTTCTTTAGATACCGTGACAGATCCTGATCTTTTCTGATGTACATCAAGATCTGTTCTACTTTTCTTGATGACCTCATAATCGTCACCATTCTGAATTAAATTATTTAAATCGTCACATGTGCTCTAAGTGTCTGAATATGGTTAATGAAATTTTAAGTTAAAGTCTGTGCAAAAAAATTTATCTGTAATATGGCAGGTATTTTGCTTGATACTGTATTTCGCCCTGTTTTTGTTTACAACTAACTTTTCTACTTAAAGGAAGTTTCAAAGGATTAAATAGTTTAAAGTAAATTTTTAGAATTGGTTATCTTGTAAATAATTAATTAAGTTAAGTACCTACCTACTTTACACAGATATAAATACAATATTTCTACTCAATCGAATCAGTGTCAATTTTACTTCAATTCTATCGATTAAAAATTTTGTATAGATACTTATTAAAATGAAAGCAGTTTTGTGTGTTATATTTTTGATATATTTCGTTAACACTAACGTTGACGTAGGTGAGTACAGTAGTTTTAAATAAGAAATTCAATTTTTTCATTAAAATTTGATATGTTTAATGCCTTCTAAAGTTCCTAGTTGTGATATGAAAAGTTTACATTACTGAAAATTTGTTAATAAATACCGGGTCCAAGTATACTCACTCCTTTTATTTATTTATTTAATTAAGCACAAATCTACAGACCATTAACGTAAGTCCAATTACAGATTGTGTGTAAGATATAATCATACTTAAAACTAAACTAAACTAAACTACAACACAGTAACATTGTTTTTCCAAGGAGGCTGTGTATTTGTTAAATTACTGCCACGACCTCAGTATTTGAAGTATGAAAGATTAAAATCGATCAATAAAAATAATATAAAATAAATATAGTTTAAAAAAACTAAAAAACACGCTTTTAAAGCACATCAAACTAAAAAAGTGAAAAATAATTATTAATATAAACTGAAAATAATAATGAACGAAAAATACTAGTATTATTGTGAAAAAAGCGTGGGGTGCTTTGTGCAATATTTTTCGTATATCGAGCACCCCACGCTTTTTTTCACAATAATACTAGTATTTTTCGTTCATTATTATTTTCAGTTTATATTAATAATTATTTTTCACTTTTTAGTTTGATGTGCTTTAAAAGCGTGTTTTTTAGTTTTTTTAAACTATATTTATTTTTAACTTTTTTAGTTTGATGTGCTATGAAAGCGTGTTTTTTAGTTGTTTTAAACTAAATTTATATTGCTTATTGATGCTGATATTATAACATATTACGATCCAACAGATATTTCTGAAAAAAAAAAAAAATTTTATTTCAGCCGTGAGGTTCGAACTCACGCCGGAGGAGTCTGTCGTTTCGCGTCGACTGCCTTAACCCACTCGACCACCGGGCTAATTAACAATTATGGAATCTACTGACATATTAAGCCTTTGCTTTCACGCAGGGATACGTGAGGAAAGGATTGGCAATCCTGAACAGGATAATGATATAAACTTATCAAATTATTGTATTGTTACCGGTTCATAATAAGTGTACAAAGTTTCAATTAAATCTGTCCGTTTAAAGTGGGTTAAAATCGAGTCCAAAGAGTCGGTTACAAACAAACAAGCAAACAAACAAACAAACAAGCAAACATACAAGTGAAGCTAATAAAAGCGTGTTAAAAATACAAAAGCAACTTTGGAATAAAGATTTGTCTCTTGTTTACATTTATTTTGACGGTTAAACTTAGTATGGATATTGGTATAATTATTTTTTCTGCAACCGTTTAAAGTCATAAGGAATCTGAAATTCCTCCTGTGGGCTAAAATTTTTAGCGACATTAAGTTTACTGTAAAACATAGGTTAGATAGTTTTTAAAAATTAATGCGCTCTCTATAAACACAAATTTTAAAAAACATACGGGTAATTTTTTTTCACAGTAACTTAAAAATTAATAAATCGGTAGCATCCGCCCATAATATGGTTCAGTGTTAGTAAATTGTTTTTAGAAAACAATTCTATTAGATACAAATTGCGGCAGACACCTACCCAGGCCGCTGGCATGGCCTAAAAATACCTATAAGGTCATAGTTTATTTTTGTGGCTCTTTCCTGTAGTACAGAGCAATTGCTATCCTGTGCCAAATGCTTTAACAAACTAATGTTGAATGTTTTTGTGAGGTCTTGATCTGTACAGGAAAAATTTTGCAAAAAAATCTGTTTCACTTTTATTTTTATTTTATTTGTAGGTTATAGTTGTTGGTTGTTTATGCGTGTGTTGTGTGTTTGGAGGAAGGAGGGGTGGAGGGATGGGAATTTGTTGTCATTGTGAGTTGTCCGTATGTCAGTTAGGTTATCTCTGTTCGTTGTACAGTGGAAGTCTTTCGTGTATGTATTTGTGTGTGTGGTATGTCATCGTAGCTTCTTAGGTGAGTCATGTCCCTAGTTATTCGTGATGTTTGTATGTTGGTTTTTAAAAAATTTTTGCAGTCTCGTATATGTGCGGTTGGACGTAGTCGATGTTTGTCTATCTGTGTAAGTCTTCTATACGTACGTATCGGTTTGAGTTTATGAGTAGTCTAAGTAATTTGTTCTGGGTCGTTTGTAGTCGTTTGCATTGTGTGTCTGAAATTTGGCTCCAGGCAGTACAAGCGTACGTTAATGTCGGTCTTAGTATCGTTTTGTACAGTAAAAGTTTATTGTCCGTTGTTAGTATACTTCATCTGTTAATTAGCGGATAGAGTCTGCTTAGTGTTCCGTACGTCTTGTTTATTGTGTTCGTTATGTGTTGTTTAAATCTAAGTCGTTTGTCCAATGTAATTCCTAAGTATTTTACGGTGTCCTTTTCTGTTATTATCCTGTTATTAATTTTAAATTTATTTATTGTTTTAATGTTAGTAAATTTTCTGGTTAGTGTTATTGTCTCGGTTTTGTCCTCGTTAAGTTTTATCTTCCAAGTTTTGTAGTAGTCCGTGAGTTTGTTTGTATGGTACCGTACTTTCTGTGTCGCTGTATCTGCGTAAAAAGATTGTCCGTATACTGTAGTGTCATCTGCGTATAGTACTATTTTCGTATTAGGATAAGTAGGGATATCGGATAGGTGCATCACTCCTGCTTGGACTGTTTTGAGCGACGACACTGCATCGTTGACTCTTACTTTAAGCCGTCTGTCGCTAATATAATTCTTAATTAATGTAACAAAACAGATTTTCAGTTTGACAATTTCTTTAAGTTTGTATAGGAAGCCTGAATGCCAAACAGTGTCAAAGGCTTTTTCTATGTCCAATAGAAGCATAACAGTAGACTGTTTTTTATTAAAACCTTCCGTAACGTCCTGCACGACTCTGCACAGTGCGAGAGCCGTGCTGTGCCCACCTCTAAAACCGAACTGGTTGTCTGGAATTAGTTGTTTTTTGTTTATAATTGTATTTAGATTTCGTAGAATGATTTTTTTCGGCGATTTTGGTCATCGAATTTAGCAGCGATATCGACCTATAATTATTAGTTTCTTGTGTATTTTTGTTTAGAAACGGGACCACCATAGCCATCCTCCACTGTGGCGGAAAATATTGCAATTTTATTATGCTATTAATAATGTGAGGGAAACGAGGGCTTTTTTGGGAAGATGTTTAAGGATTATGTTGGGACTGTCGTCCGGTCCTGGTGCTTTGTTATTCGGTAGTCGTTTTATAATGTCCTTTATTTCGTGTGGTGAAGTTAAGTTTTGTCAGTTTCCTAGTAGGTATTTCGTAGTAGTCCTGTAGGTTATTTATGTCATTGTTGATTTGTGCGTGTCGTTCGGTGGAGTCTGGTTACCACTTGGCGACAGAGACAGAGAATAAATATCATAAAGACGAAAAAGCCAGACGAAAGTTGCAATCTTACAGCGGCCCGAACATAGTGATATTTTAAAACATTATATTCTGGAAAAAGTGAACCAACCTCTTTTATGCTTAAGATTGATTTATTACAGATTTTTGTCTGCTTCATTAAAATTCTAATAAATAGTAGGCTCTATGAAGATTCGACTTGAAACTTGGTGATTTCAAAGCATCTTGGATTTATAACCGGGCATTAACAACTACCCCAAATTTCATATAGCAAATATAAAACCGCAACACGCCGTAAATTCTCTATAACACTCAATACTCGTAACTTGGACTTAACAGCTATCAAATTTTATTGAAGGCTTGACAAATGCTTTGATAAGTCCATCATAAACCAATAAAGACTAAAAGACAATTTAAATTTGATATAACTTCTTGAAGACGTTGTTAAAACTTTCTTTAAGACAAAACTATTTTTAAGTGCACTTGGCACATAATAAATCTGGCATAAATCACTATTTTACAAGCTGGCCACTATAAAGCACTGATAGAACCTAAATAAATCTAAACGGTATTTAAATTGTTACTTGGAGTGGCTGTAGGTAATTTAGGTGCTTCACTCATGAGATTTGAAAGCCACCGGAGGACTGTTCAGCGTCGGGCAACCGAAAAAGAAATGGATTTCATAGTATATATTACAGTCAGATTCATCCTCTGATTGTGTTCTTTTAAATGTCTATGTCTCCTGCTGTCATCTAAATAACAACAAAATCAATCTATTTTTCCTGTTTTAGGTTCTGCACTGCGATGTTTCTCCTGTACTGCAGCCACAGGGATGAGTAACGCATGTGAAATAGTTGTTAACAACCGCACAGTTGCAACGACAGTCTGCAGCACTGGTTATACCACATGCATGTCTCTCATAATTAATAGTAAGTTCTTTTTGAATTAGTTGTAATGGTAATAACTACAGAGCCTTCATAACTGATCATAACCCACGGGACCAATTAGTTACTTTTAACAGCATTGTCAAGTCTCAGCAAATGATGGTTGAAAACTGTTAGACACATATGTACAGTTTATTTCAAACTTATTTGCAACAAAATATTCTGCATCTTTGACGATGGTATAGGAATCAAAGAAGCAGACGTTTTTTATGTTGTAAAGAAGTTTGAAATAAACTGTATGTGTAAAAATCCTCATCGGGTACTGCTGTAATATCAAAGATATAAAATCATAAGTTAAGGTACTCATTGATCACGTGGCTAACGATGATTTATGAAAGCTCTGTACATGCGACCGTAGAAAAGAAATCTGTACATGTGAGCGCAGAAAAGAAATTTGGATTTGGCAGTAAAGGTTGTAATAAATTTTATGTAATCTTTTTTATTGTTTTTTTGTATGTTGTAATAATACTGAAGTTTTGTTTTTGTGAATTAATATCGAGTATTCATTGTTTTATTACGGTTTGCTTTTGTTTTGTCTTTAACTCGGATTATGAGGTTATATTAAGTCTGCAACATGCCTAAAGTGTGCTGCATCCTAGGTTGTAAATCACGTTATGATTTCTGTACACAATATTTAGCTGAATGTGATGTAGATGACCCAGTGAAAATTTATATTCGTGGACATGCATCAAATGTGATATCGAAAAGATTTATTTATGATATTTCTAAAGGAAGCTCTCTTGGTAATCAATATTTCGATTGTTTACAACATGGGGAGTCTATCAGTACCCACCAATAATGTGACAATTGTTTTTCACATGTATGCATTATTGCAATATGTACCTACTGAAATGAAAATATTAAATCTGTTTCCTAAAATTTAAATTCTAAATTCATTCTAATATATTTTCTTATTAATAGGTTTTTAAATATCCGATTAACAAGTTTTCGGATAACCGATTATCAGTTTTTTGGATATCCGAATAGTCGGTTTTCGGATATCCGAATAGTCGGTTTTTCTATTATTCGAATATTCGGTTGCCCAAATAACCGGATTTGACCATTAATTGGATACCCGGTTTTATCCAAAACCGGTTTATAAAGAAACAGATTAACCGGTTTAATTTTTTCCGGTTTTTGCCAGCAATAACAACATCAATCTAATAAATTTGGTATTTCATCGACTAAGTAGAAAATCCTTGTTACCGTTATTAATGAGTTTTATATTGTACGACTTTGGATTCCACCTACACTCCTGAACTGTTTGAGATAAACATATGTCCTC
The DNA here is from genome assembly GCA_029963845.1 of Rhamnusium bicolor. Taxonomy (NCBI): domain Eukaryota; kingdom Metazoa; phylum Arthropoda; class Insecta; order Coleoptera; family Cerambycidae; genus Rhamnusium; species Rhamnusium bicolor. The sequence goes on along the minus strand of JANEYF010003241.1, from coordinate 49,429 downwards.
ACAGACTTTATTTTAGGAAATTTGATTTCATACATTGTTTATATAGAATTTTTTTATATCTACCACTGTTTTCACAACGTGTCGATCCAAAGGTTACCGCGCATCTTTATTGTTGCACCTATCTTGAGCGAAACTTCATCGGACCACAGCCACACCACTTTGCGGTGTTGCCAGTTGCTAATTCGCAGCTTGTTTAGAGTCGGCTGTGGTTATATGTTCAAACCGCAATTATCTACATTTTTGATAAGTTCAGGACGACTAAATGTATATTTCTTTGCAGCTACTATAACCAGAGCCTGTGCAGTTAGTAATGTTTGTTCCATTTACCAAAATACAACTGGATTTAGAAGGTGTTCTATTTGTCAGTTTGATTTATGTAATAATATCATATAATAACTTTCTCATTTTATTTTATGTAAACAATTGCTTGTAAATTTATTTTATTTTTAACTCAATGTGTGTTTATGTGTTAATATATATTTTTTCCATACAACAAGAGTTTTATTTTAAACGGTACTACAAAGTGAAAACACTATTTTAAAAAAATGTAATTGACGCGCAAATAGGAGTAAGGAAAATCCGCTTTAAAGCAAACATTTTCTTCTCTAACCACCATGAATAGTAGACTTTTCTAACCTCATCCCCATGAAAACCAGTGAGTTAGTGCGAAAAGTACTTTTCACATGCTAATGAAAACCATGGAACACAATTTCAATACAGTTAATAATATAGATAACATCGACGAATTGAACAAATTGTGATTTGTTGTGATTGCAGGGCAATTTGTCAACTTTTTAGCATTACACGGGTCATTTAGAATAAATCGGAACCACCATGGCACACTTAAATGGAAAACTAAAAATTATATTATAAAAAATATTGACGTTTGAAATGTCACTTATTTGGTATCGTTGGATTCAGAAAATTATGCAGGAATCAAAAATGCAATAATATGCAGTGTGCTATTATGTATATACCTAGGATATTCCAAATTTCAGTTAATTATCCTCAAAACTAAAGAAAAAAAGGGGGTGTACCATGATCCTGTTCCACCGGGTATGTGTCTTAGTATCGGGTATTTTAACGACCAAAACAACATTTTCCGCAGCAACAATAAAATTGAATATGGCGACCATTTTCATCAAACAATGAATAATTGTAGACATTTTCAGTTTTCATTAGTTGTAACTTTTCATAATGTGTCATCATCTCTTATTAAATCGCATGCACATTGAATATTCGTCTTTAGTTCCTCAAGATCTGCTGACTTGCAATGGTATACCGGATTTTTTTAAAGTACCAACAAAAACTCAATCGGTGTGAGATCTAGCAATCTTGGTGGCCACCTTAAAGGAGCATGCGTTCCAATCCTGCGATTTCTAAAATTTTTATCCAAATAATCTCGGACATTGCCTGCATTATGAGATGGTGTCGCATCCTATTGCAACCATTTCTGACAATTTGGTTGGGAACAACGTTTTTTTAATAACGGAACTAAATCATTTTGCAAAGAATTTAAATACATTTGTCCGGTTAATTTTTTTCTGATTCACCTAGTGCTTGAAGCAGAAATCTGTTGATCTTGTCTCTTTTCTTTTTAAAAAAGTAATTAGCTTCAGGAACTTCGAGATATCCACGTTATCTTTATTTATCACTTTTCAGTATGAAGACCAAAGTGTCGATGATATCATTTTCTTGGATATTTCGGCGAGTGACCATTCAGTGTTTTTTGATTCAAAATTTTATGCTTTTTTCGAAAACCCTAAAATATATAGGGTGTTCCTTTTTATAATAAGCAAATTGGTATTGACTGCCGGTTTAACCGGAAGTGCCAGATGCTTGTAATTATTTTAGTTGGATTGGCCACACTGTCGTTAGTAGCTCCCTAAATTTTCAAAATTTTCTCATGCGTGCTTTTCCCTATATAGATTGATGCAGTTCCTGGTGAGACACTTTGAATATAAATAATCCCTTTAAGAATAAAAATATTTGTAGTAGAAATATTTTGTATCAATTTTATGTGTCACACATTTTAATTAACGGTTTCTAGTGCATTAGTTACGGTCAGTTAATCAGACGAATACATGCTTGCAATGATTTAGCCTGGATGAAGCATTTTACACTGATTTATTGTTTCCAACATTCTATCCCGATGAGTTTCTAAGCAAAAATTTAATACAAAGGTCACAAAGATATCTGTCATCCGCATGTAATCTAAAGACACTTTTACTTCTAGAATTTTATCTATAAGAAATATGTTAAGTCATCTCTAATATTTTTTATGTTTCCTTTTAATGGAAGTTTCAAGGAATTAACCGATTTAAATCATTTTTAGAATTGAATACATATCGTGCACGATAAATTATTTAAGTACCTACTTCAACAAGATATAAATAAGCACATTTGTATATGGATCAGTGTCACATACTTATTTTTCAAATGAATAAAAATTTGGTCTTCCTGTTAAGATGAAAGCAGTCGCGTGTCTTATATATTTGTTATATTTCGTTAATGTTGATATTGGTAAGTATTGTAAATTATAATTACCAATAAGTTCGGTTTATAAAACAAGAATTATTATCCGATATTACTAGAATTTTTAATTTATTCGCGTTTACATAAAAACACCAATTTTGGGATTCATTTTTAAGATGCCCACACAGCACAAATCTGTCCGATGAATGTACCAGGGTTAAAGACTATTTATCATTTCGACTTGTCCATGTAAGTCCCAATATCCCAATATGTAAGCCTCATAGGTACTTACGTACAGTCTTCCCAATGTCAGAGCATGTTATCACTAGTTTATTATACGATGGATGATATCCTGAAGGATATAAAAGGGCTTATATAAAGGCATACTGGAACATATTCTGAAACATATTGGGATGTTATTAGTATTAAGAGTGAATTGCCTGTGATATTCCAGAATATACTTACTATGTCCTAGATCATCCCGGTTTAAAGAAAAATTCTAAAATATACTACGAAACAATTTAAAATACATTTCCATTTAAAATAGCCATGCAAATACACAAAACTTAATTTTTCAAGTTTAGAAATGCTGTTTTTTTTTTTAAAAATAAAGAGGTTTTTTGCAATTGGATAGTTTTTTTTTAGCAAAAAAAATATTTAGTGTATTTATATAATTATTTTAACATGATACCGATTTTAAATTGTTTGCTTGTACCGGGTGATCCAAATAAGCCTCCCACCCCCATTTTCTCGGTTATTTGGAAAGATACGAAAAAAATGAAAAATGCTCTTTGTAGGGTTTTTAAAAAGGAATCCAGACACATTAACAGAAAAACAACTGAACATCAAATAAAAAAAGATGGAGGCCTAAGTTATATTTTTTTAAATAGAAGTACCCAAATATTTTTCCATATTTCAATAGGACGTCTTATTCTGATTTCAAATACATATACTTTTTATATAGTGCCTTCAGTAAATATTCCAGAAAGAAAATACGTTGCTTAACAGATATCAAGAAATATTTTCTAGGTGACCGTGATAACAAAACAACAATTAATATTTTGATAGTTTTGTTCATTTAATAATTCAACAGTTTGCCAACAACTGTTACTTTTGAACGTTGCTTTGTTGGCCAAAAATAACCAATATGAATAATCAATATACTTTAGGAGAAAAATACGATATGGTAAACTTATATTTTAAAAATAATAAAAACGCTTGTGCTACCCAGCGAGAATATGGACAAAATATCCGAATAGGAAATTGCCTGACAGGAAAACTATTAAATTGGCAGATAATTTATTAAAACATACAGGAGCAATTCAAAATAAAAAGAAACGAGGAATAGTCAACGAAAATAGAGAATTCAGTATTTTACTCTATGTTCAAAAGAATCCAAGAAATTCAATAAGAGACGCAATGAGGTATTTGAATTTTTCTTGTGGAACCATACAGAGAACTTTAAAAAAACATAAACTTAAGGATTATAGTATATTGCCTGTTCAAAAATTATTCCCTCAAGATAATGAAAAGCGGCAACAATTTTGTAGAAATATGATCAACAGGTATGACATTGATAATAATATATTTAATAAAATATGTTGGACCGATGAGGGGTCAATCAACACATCTGGTATCTTCAACAGAAGAAATTCACATTTTTGGTCTTCCGAAAATCCTCATATTTCTGAAGAGATTCAATTCCAAGGAAGGAAATCTATAAATGTTTGGTGTGGAATAGTAAATAAAAAAATTATAGGGCCTATTTTTCACGAAGGCTCTCTTAGAGGACCATTGTATTTAGATATGTTAAGAAATGATGTAAATAATTTATTAGAAGAAATGTAATTGCAATTCGATGTTATTTGGCAGCAAGATGGGGCACCCCCATATAATATTAATGATATTGCAAATTACTTAAACAGAACATATCAAGAATGGATAGGAAAATGAGGAACTATTGCTTGGCCACCTCGTAGTCCGGACCTAACTCCATTAGACACGTTTCTTTGGGGCCATTTAAAAAATATTGTTTATAAAGAAAGAAGCCACAACTTGGAAGAAATAAAAGAAAAAATTAGAACAGAAATACGAAATTTGAATAATAACAACGCTGTTATGGCAAACTTAAGAAAACGATACGTTCTGTGTATAGAACACAATGGAGGGCACATAGAGAATTTTTTTGTGATATTTTATTATTAATTAACTAGCAATAAATTATTGTTAATTTACTACATTTCTGTAGCCGTTAAAGAATTTAAATATTTTCATTTACCACTCTTATTTTAATGGATAATATTATTTTTAATAAATTATCTACCACTTCAATAGTGTTCTTTAGTTATTTTCTATTATGTGTAGTTTTTTTAGCTGGCTGGGCAGCATAAGCGTTTTTTATTTATTTATTTTTTTTTTAATATAATAATTTAACTAATAATTGAGCATAGTTTCATGAGGATAATAAAAAAGAAATTAAATATAAGTAAATTAGGCAAAAAGTTAATAGTTATAATAGTCAAACTGTCAAACTAACACTTTTGTTTTACTATCACAGCCACCTAGATAGTATTTCTTGATATCTGTTAAGTAACGTATTTTATATTGAAAAAAAGCGATTATCAGAATATTTACTGAAGATACTATATAAAAAGTATATATACTTGAAATCAGAATAAGACGTCCTATTCAAATATGGAAAAATATTTGGGTACTTCATAAAAAAGAAAATATTGTTAGCAACTATTGACAGAAACATTTGAGGTGACCCACTGTGTATTTATACAAACCTAAAACTTACCTTAACCTTTTTATAAAACGGATTTAACTACACAGAATACAAAAAAACTATTTTAGTTAAGTAAACTGTGGGCATTTGAACAGCTGTTGCGTGTAACCATTAACAAATCAATTGAAACCTAATAAGCAGGTTATTTTTTCCTACCTAAATCCTGGAAAATATACATTTAAAAAAAAGTTGATATCACTACCGCTCTCAAGGTACAAAATTCTTCATATCACCAAAATTTATGAACAATCCACAGTGTGACTGTTCTAATCTCGAAATGGCTGGAAATATGCTGGTATTTTGCTATTTCTAGTTTTTAGAGCAAGATTTGTCGCACCTAAAACCATTCTTAGATTATTTTCTATTGGAAATAACCTTTCTTTTTGTAACAATAAATATTTTTTGCTAATTATTATTTTTTAACTTTTACAAAAACTTATCACAGATAAGTATAACATATATCTTCTTAAACAATTATTTTCTCGGCTATTTGCCAAACGCTGACTATTGGATTATAAAAAAGATAACATGCACATTATGTTCAGTACGACTGAGTAATGTTATTTCCATGGTATAATTTCAATTATTCTGTTCTCTGAAGCCATTGATATTTATCACATTAGAATAGGGAACTTGCCTATAATTTTAAAAATAAAAATAATACTAAAAAACATAGCGTAACGTTGTAATAAAACGTGTACTTCACAAAAAAATAAGATTTCTAATTCCACGCGATCAGTATGAAGGATCTAAACAGCGATAAAATTGAAGTGGCCCGAAACGAGCTACTATTTATTGACTATGACGTCACACCATACAATATTCGGTAGTCGTCGCGCCGGGAAGCAACACAATCAGATGTTTACCAATTCCAATTCCAATTTAAAATCTTTATTCACAATTAAGTAGATTATTTACAACTTGTATGGGGTACAGAGTAAGATTTATATTAATATATACATATATACAGAAAAAAAGAAAACTAAAAATCAACTCATTCATAAAATACTTAAAAATAATAATACAAACAAATTAACAAAGTATGACATTCTATATAAACATATGTACAATATGGTGTTATTAGACTGTGGTTAATTTATTAGTGACTGTTCTGATATAAATATATAATTGTGTTTTATAGTACCGCTTATTGTAGTTGTACAGATATTTTAAAATGACTGAACAAGGTTTTTCAAAGGGCCAATCTGATAATTTGCCTAAAGTGGATATGTTTATGGTGGCATCTTTTATACAGAATTGTGAAAGTTTTTCCCTTGGAGAGGTCCGCGGGGTCAAGGCAGAGAAGTATGTATTTTTTTTAGCTTTTAGTAATAATTTATAAACATAAAATAGTTATGACTTGATCACGGAATAAAAAGAAATAACTACAAAATGCTTAGTCGCAACTAAGCATTTTGAGCAGACTTAGTCTTATGTTTGAAAGAATTTAGTGTAGCTAATTCTTTACAACAGCCACTTCTATATTTTTCGTGTTTTTTTTTGTACACACGCGTAAAGTGTCTCTATAGAAGACATTTGCTGCAAAGGAAATGTTGCGCAAATGTATAATTACCTACCGTAGGTATTTTCGTACTATGTTTTGGGGCAAGGGAAATAAGTGACTGTGTCGTGTTATCATCCACATAATAGATAAATGTAAGATTTGAATAGAATAAATTAAAGGACAAGGGGAAGGTATTTGCAATATACTATATACACTAGAGGTAAACATTTTACTCTTCGCAGACAGTAGTGTTATTGAACTTTTATATAATTGTTGCACATTCTGTAGGATACTCTTCGCAGTTTTTTGAAAAGAATCTTGTGTTTGTCTTATAAACTTCATTCTTACAATACCTAATGTATTGACTACATATTTAATTTTCTCTCCCGATGGTGCCGACTGTATTGGCGAAACGCGTGGCAGTATATTTTATAGTATAAACTAAGATTCATTCTTACAATACCTAATATATTGATCACATATTTAATTTTCAATTTTTTTTCATCTCCCGATGATGCCAACTGCGTAGGCGAAATTTGTGGTAGTATATTTTACAGCATTTTGGTGTCTATAGAAAATTACTTCAATTTTAGTAGCACATTGAAAATTGCAACCCTCTGTAGATTCATGTTTTTAAATAAAATGTCCTATAACTTTTTTATTTACTATTTGATTTTTTCAAAAACAATGGATTTCTTCCTCTAGCTAACACTAACTTATAGCCCAAATTTCAATTCGATCGGACTTTTCTTTCTTTAGTTGTCGTGCGTACAAGAAACGTGACGGACGGACAGACGGACGGACAGATGAACAGACGGACATTTTGAAAGTTGTTCAGAATTCGATGACGAACGAAATGATTTTTCTCTGCGAGCGATATTAACGATTTTAGAAATGTCCCGATCAAATGCAATATACTCTTCGTAATCGTATTTGCGAAGAGTATAATAATAAATAGCTGTTTACTTTCGCACCGGGAAATTACCTTTACTTAGTATCACTAAATTACATTCTATCTACTAATCTTATTTTCTAACATTGTATACACATTCTTTCTTTAATCCTACCCTAAATAAAATTCAATAATTTGGAATTCGGAATATTTTATTGCCCGCCTGCGAAAATCTAGTAGATAAACATATAGTATTTAATAATGTACTTACATTAAAATGATCTTCACACACATGTAGAGAACTACTGCAATATTTAAAATAAGGAGTTTTTTGTTTCCATTTTAAGTATACACTTAAAATTTATGGCGATGCTGGTATTTTTTACGGCTGAAATCAAGCGGTCGAGTGCTGGGATCTCCGTCGTCGCTTGTAAATTCTATGGTGTGATGTTACGACTACTCCCGCGCTTTGAACCTGTTTCAAACGGTTCGCTCTCGCGCGAAACTTTAATAATTTATAACAAATTTATTATTGGGAATTAAGGCGTCATATTTTGCATATCTTATTTTTCAGTATTGTAGAACATTTTTATGAAATAAAAAAAATATGCAAGTTCCCTATTACTAAGATTCGCAATTACTTTCGGGGCTTCCAAAGGGCCATATTGACGACGCACGAGATGCAGAAACACGTGTCTATGGATGTTTTAAAGTTTTGAAGTGATTGTCGAACTAGTGAGTACTTTGGTTTTATTTATTTTTGGTTTTACTGAACATAGTAGTTAGAATTAATAATAACATTATTGAGTCAGTCACAGTTGTATTGCACATAATGTGCATATTATCTTCTATAATCCAAGTTTCACTGTTTGGGAAAATAATTGTTTAAAAAGATATATGTTGTTATATTTATCTGTGATAAGTTTTTGTAAAAAGTTAGAAAACAATAATTAGCAAAACATTTTCAGCGTTATTATATTTCATTTCATTCCAAATTTTAAATTTTTACCAAGAAAAGGATACCTACCTAATTTGTTTCAAACTTTTCTTCTGTGGCTGTTGTCCACGTTTCCAAATGTCTCATCTATGGAACAGAAAGAATCAGTTTACATACATGTTTCAGGTTCTGCACTGGAATGCTATTTGTGCACTGATAGATTTCCTATGGAGCGTGACTGCAGAAAAATTAACAACAACACAGCTACACATTTACTCTGTCAGCCTGACGAAATCTGTATATCAGTCATGACCCATAGTAAGTAATATGCAATGACCGTTGATCAACGATTGAAATTATGCATCCCAAATTTTGGTCCAAATTAAGAACAGTGTAATTTTGTCAAATATTAACATATTTCAGATTTATTTCTAGCAGTGGAGAGGTCCTTTCATTGAGAAGAAGGCAGTGTCATGAGTTAAAAAAAATACTGTTTTTTATTTGACATAAACTAATACCATAACTTATTAGGAATATCTAGGTCAATTAAAACAGATAAAGTACTTTTTTTACTTTAGTCATTTTGGACGTTTTGCTACATTTATTAGCATTCTGAGGACTAGTTAAACTGAGTTTTTTTCTTGCTGATAATCAGGAACATATTTAACAACAAACTAAAACTGCTACAAGACATCCTGTGTAAAGCTGAACATAAATTTCTAGGGCATAATACAAATATGTTTTAAATATTACATCCTTCATCGAGAGTAATCGAGACTGTAACCCGGATTAATTTACTAATTTGAACAACAAATAAAAGTCTATAATAATTATTTGACATAAACTACAACATAGTTAAATATGGCAACTGTGATTCTAAACGAAAGAAGCAAACAATCCAAGATCAGTAAAATTTCCTTCATGCATTCAAATGCAAAATTTCTCTTTATTAGACAGCGTCAATTTCCGTAAGTTTCGAACTGTCACACAGTGTGTAATTTAATTGGCGGTCCTGTACGCACGGAAATTGTCCGGAGTCCTCTCCGTAGGACCTAAATATATAAAAATGTATAGGGTATTCTATTTAGAAAGAAATTAATTTTTATATTTTAAAAATATGTATAATTTTGACACCAGAATCGAAATGACACAGATTTGATTTTTGAAACAATAAAATATGTCGTGAATTACCAAGATAAGTGGGAATGTAAATTTTAGATGCGCAACGGTGTAAGACAATTTATATCATTGATTGAATATTCCTTTAATCAACGCTGAAACTATTATTTTTTGTAGCTGAAATAATCCGAAGTTGTGGATCAAGTGATATTTGTAGAGTATTTCCAAACGTAACTGGAATCAGGAGCTGTTTTACTTGTACAATTGACCTTTGTAATGACAATGTAGACATCGTTTGAGATTAATAGCTGCTTGCTACTTTATCTACATTAAATAGTATCTGTGTCCATGATATAATAAAATAATGTTGCAATTAATGAATACTTTTATGTCTAACGTCTAATATTTTTAAAGATATAACAAATAGCTGGAAATAAATAAATAAAAAATTATCATTACTAATCTTTGTATATTTGTCCTTAAGAATTTATAGAAAAGAAATGATTTAACTTTAATTTAAGTCGAAATCCTCAGTTTATTTAATTGAAGATTAAATAAATTTTTTAATCTCTAAATCATATAATATATCTACATACATATAAACTACTATTTTATAATTAACTTTTACCCTCTCTGTTTATTTATTTATTTGCCCAACGGAAAATCCACTTATGAAATACAATAAAAAAAAAATTATATTATAAGGATACATAGTAGACTTAACTTAACTAAAGTAATACATATAACTATAATAATATAGCACTGGAGGGTAATTAGTATTCAATAAAGTAGGTAACATAATAATAATGGTGGGATAGTTAAGCTATGGATGAAAGTGTCTATTAATGGTTTCTTTTAAGGATAGAACAACAGAGATTAATATCACACAGATCAGATATAGAGTTAAAATTATGTGACATAATGTAAATAGGCCACTTTTTAATGACATTGGTTCTTGCATAAGGTGTGTAAAATGTATTATTTTGTCTGGAATTGAATGTTGGTACTCTAAAATTGAGGAGTTCAAGAAGTGGTGAGCAGTCAATTTTATTATGAAGCAGATTGTGGAGAAAAATTAAACTATTCATAATCCGTCGAATCTCGAATCTGGATAAAAGTAATTCGTGGTTGAAACCACGACCAGGATATACACGATCATTTTTATAAGCTAAGACTTTTAAAAATTTTCTTTGGATAGATTCGAGATATGTTGAATGGTTCTCATAAATTGGGTACCAAATTAGAGATCCATACACCAATTTGGAACGTACAAGTGAATAATATAGAACATTCAACGCAGCGTCGTTAGTGAAAGATTTACAGTTGCTAATAATGAAACCTAAAGTTTTTGAGGATGATAGACCTAAATTGTTTATGTGTTCGACAAAAGATAATTTATTATCAAACAGTATGCCTAAATCTTTTGTTGAATTTTGCCTATCTAACACTTGGTCGTTTAGAGAATACTCATATAAAATTGGCTTGTTCTTTCGCGAGTAGCTTACGACTTTACACTTAGATATATTTAGATTAAGTTTGGAAGTAGTACACCATTCTATAAGCAAGTTAACCTGAGATTATAAGAATAAGCAATCCTGTATTGTGTTAATCTTAGCATATATTTTTAGATCGTCTGCAAACAGGAGCTTATCACAGTCAATTACTTTAGTGACATCATCAATAAAGAGAAGAAATAAAAGCGGTCCAAGATTGGAGCCTTGCAGAACTCCAGACGTAGCCGTATACATATCCGACTTGAATCCATTGTATGTTACGTACTGTAATCTATTATTCAAGTAGAAAATAAAGAAATTAATTAAACTGCAGGAAAACCCAAAATATGCGAGTTTAGATATTATAATAGAATGATTAATAGTATCAAAGGCCTTTGAGATATCCGTATACACCACGTCCACCTGTCCCTGTGCATCTAAGGTTTCCGATATTTTTTGCGTAATTAGTGCTAAATTAGTTATAGTTGAGCGCTGCTCCATGAAACCATGTTGATCAATTGACAGCGATTTTTTTTACTGAAGGACAGACGTGATTGTATACGGAAATGTATCGTACGAAATAGAATTATTAAGGTGCATCTTACCTGGTATACATGTCATGGCTTTTTTTGTTGTGTTGCAATACTTATATTATAATTTTTATTATAAGTGAGTGAGTGAATATATAAAATTGCTTCTAAAGGCTACCTGACAATAACAAACTTAAAAATACTATGAATATATGAACACATTATAAGAAATGGTTCATATATTATATCAAAAAACATCGTAACAAAAGGAGCTGATAGTAACTCAGGGGAAATAGAAGAACTACTAGGAATGGTTGCGTTTCAGTTACAAATTACCATCTACCCTTTCACTACCGCATTTAAGATAATATTGTTACTGGAAAATCAGTGGGGCCTTAGTTTCTAACTACGTTAAAGAAAGGATATCGCCTTGTCTTTAAAATTCACCCCGAACGTACCTCTAGTAGAATAGTTGAACTGCAGTCACACATGAAAGAAACTACACAATTATCTTCAGAAACCTCGAAATATCCACGTTATCTTTAATTATCACTCTTCAGTGTACATAGTACAAAGACCAAAGTGTCCATGATATCATTTTCTTGGATTTTTTTGACGAGAAGCCATTCAGTGTTAACAGTTTATAAGTTACGCCATCCTTGTAAGAATGAAAATATCCGTAGTATAAATGTTTCATTTTAATTTTATGCATCAAACATTTTAATCAAGGATTTCTAGTACATTAGTTACGGTCAGAGGAATTTACGTTCGTAACGAATTATCCTGGATGAAACATTTTACATCGATTTATGTTTTCCTACATTCTATCCTTACAAACTCCTAACCAAAATTTTAATACAAAGGGCACAAAGATATCTGTCATACGCATGTAATCTAAAGACACAACTTTTTACTTCCAAAATATTATATGTAAGAAAGTCATCTCTAATATTTTTTACGTTTCCGTTTAAAGGAAGTTTCGAGGAATTAACCGATTTAAATTGTTTTTGGAATTAAATACTTCTACGTTACCATGTTAATATTGGTAAGTATTGTAAATTAAAATTACCTATAAGTTTGATTTTATAATAAAACAACAATTAATGCACTAATATCCGATTTTACTAGAATTTTGAATTAGTTTGCATATACATGAAAATACAACTTTTGGGATTGACACATAGCAAAAGCATACGTATAGTCATCCCAATGTCCAAGCTTGATATCCGATGGATATCCTGAGGAGTATAAGAGGGTTTATAAAAAGACGTACCGGATGGAAAACAAATGATTCTACATATTTGTGTACACAGTATATATATATATATATATATATATATATATATATATATATATATATATATATATATATATATATATATATATATATATATATATATTGCAAACTTCTTGTTTTCCTAATTTATGGAAACTCTCGATGGTATGCCCTATTTACAAAAAAGGAGATAGAAATGAAATAACAAACTATAGGCCAATAACCATCATTTGTAACTTTGCAAAATTGTTGGAGATTATTCTACATGCAATCATATACAATCACGTATTTGGTATGATATCGCTTGAGCAGCATGGATTCGTGAAAGGCAAGATGTGTAATATATACTGACTTCTCCAAGGCATTTGACAGACTTGACCACGGTATTTTATTAATTAAATTTGAGAAATTTGGACTTTCCAGGCCATTAGTTAAATTTCTTAAATGTTATTTGTAAGATAGGTATCAATTTGTTCAATACCGTGGATACAGGTACAGAAGTCAGGTGTACCACAAGGTTCAATATTGGGACCACTTTTATTTGTCTTGTTTATCAACGATATCACATCTAAGCTCCATCGAGTACATTATCTATTATATGCGGACGACTTAAAACTATTTTGCGAAATTAAGTCTGAGACAGATTGCGAATATCTTCAAACAGCATTAGATAACATAAATCTCTGGTGTGTGAATAATATATTACCGTTAAATGGATCAAAATGTAATGTTCTGACATTCACGAGGAAGGTAACCTCAATCAAATATAATTATAAACTGGATGATTTAATATTACAAAGGCCAGATTACATAAAAGATCTTGGAGTTGTTTTTGATCCTAAATTATCTTTCATACGGCATATCGAAACGACTACTTCGTTGGCTTATAAAAGCCTTGGACTTATCATACGCAAATCAAAGGGGTAGCTTGCATACGCTTAGAGTGCTCTATGTTTCATTTGTTAGATCGCAATTGGAATATGCATCAATAGTGTGGAGTCTTATTTATAATATACATATTTGGTCTTTAGAAAAAATACAGGGACGATTTGTAAAATCAGCAGTATACGTACTTGATGGTGAATATCCGGAAAGAGGCATTCAAAACAATATTTTACTTGCACGTCTCAATTTATCCGAGTTTTCAAAACGTAGGGCGGCACAATTTATAATTTTTTTGAATAAGGTGGTTAATAATTTTGTTGACTATATATGGATATTAAACCAAATTAATTGTAAAGTCCCAAGAATATCATCACATCACAACCGCATTTTTTAAATTTCCTACAGCTAATACTAATATTATGATAGCATTCCCTTTATATCAAATGATCGCAAACAATTGCAACGTGGAGGACAATATTGATATTTTTTCTTGTACCATTGACAAAATTAAAAAAAGTTGTACTTAGTGAGTGAATGACCATATTTTAATTTGTGTAGTTTTGTACAATTTATATTTATCTTCATAGCTATTGTGTATTGTTGTATTGTTATTGTTGAACAGCAATATTTTAATTAAAGTATAATGTATTGTTAGTTAGTGTTAATTTATTACTATTTATTATATTAATGTTTATTATTTCATTTCCGTTGATATATATATATATATATATATATATATATATATATATATATATATATATATATATTTTTTTTTTTTTTTTTTTTTTGCTGTCACACTTTTTGTGTCGGTCAGTGTCAGTGTTACCGTTTACTAGTATTTGAATACTCGAATACTATATGAAATCTTTGTATTCATGAAGAATAAAAAAGATTCTGGTAATCGAATCCCAGTATTCATACGAATTCATAGATTTAAATTGCAAATACCTGAATTCTAAGATTAAAATAATGAATAAATCAGATTTTCACGATACCAGGGAGAGCAGGAATAAATTTGTCATAGAGTAGAACATAGAACAGTTTTGTCTCATGATACTGCTGATGCCTGGCATTGCGTATGCGATTGTTCGGCTCTGTGTAATCTATTTCGTGTGTCAGTTAGGATAGTCAGTGAATAAATAGAACGGTTATTCTTGATTGCGGGTATGATTAATTTACCCAAGCTTCAGAACTTAACGAATTATTTCAAATATTAGTACCCTGAAAGCGAATGGAATTGAAGCTCGAGTTCAGCCGTACTAGTTTGAGCTTTTTAATTTTTCTTTTAATGACATTTCTATTACGTTCCCTTCCATGTTTTTTTTTTAGTTTGTAAAAGTAAGTAACAGTTCTGAGTATATTAAAAATAAAGCTTCTTAGGGGTGGCCACGCACCGGCCGCAACTTTTTTGTAGCGCAACGTTGCACGCTCCAAATTTGCTTTGGAATCAGATGGAACGGGCGCGCACCGCGTGCAACGGTGCCATGTAACGTTTCGCATCGTCTCGCAACAAGAGGGCGATGTTGCGCTGCCGAAGAGGAGTCGTCAGTTTCTTCGCAACATTCGTGGGGTAAAGTAAATTTTTAAAAACAAGTGTTATTATAAATGGAGAAAAAGAACTCATTCGGCAATAGTTGTAAAATTTTTCGGGATCTTTTCTTAACTCACGAATGAAATCAGGGATATTCCTTTTTTGGTTAATCGGGTGAACCCAAAATCTATTTTTCTTTAGTTCATCCAATAGCTCTAAAAATTGCCACAATAAAATAGTCGTCTCTGTTTGCCTATCCATTTTGTCTGTTCAAAATCTGTGATGAGTTTGGGGGAGCGTCAAAATCTGACCAAAAAACACTTGTCACTGGACGATGCTTATGAATAAACTGAATTTATTACCTGTTGCGACCCAAATGTTGCATGTAGAAAATAGATCGACTTTATTGCATTATTTCGTTGCGCAACAAAAAAAGTTGTGAAACGTTGCGCTACAAAAAGTTGCTGCCGGTGCGTATACAACCTTATATAAATGCTTCTTTAAAATCAATAGAACTAATTATTTTAAACAATATGGTACATTATTATTATTATTATTATTATACTAATTATTTATACTAATTATTTTAAACAATATGGTACAAGAAAAAAAAAATATTAATGCTCTAAAGCCTAAAGTTCATAAAAATAAAGCACAAAAATGCTATACTTATCTAACACCATGCGTATTTAACCTTGTGCCAGTAGAAATCCGAAATATAAATAACTTTAATTTATACAAGAAAAAAATATTAAATATTATAAAAAAAATATTCCTAGAAATTACATAAATAATATCATAAATAAAAAAAAATAAAAACACATATTAACACTGCATGGAAAATTGAAAATTATTAAATATTGTTGTTGTTGGTCATCTACCTTTCACTTTCACTTTAGTACTTACATCAAATTGAATGTTAACTGACTTTAACATTAGCATAGAACTTCATTTTACTGTTATTTACCGTCTCTTACTGCTGTGCTTACTTTCCTCACGTACAAGTATTTACTATACTTTGTGAGTATCTATTTATTTAGTCGTACATTATACTCAAATATTATATATATATGTAAATATTGTATTACTATGTGGTTCTAAATAAATTATTATTATTAAAATTATTATTAATATTCATTTTAAATGAATACATGGATCCGAATATTCTGTAATCGAATATATTATGGAACCATGTACTCGACTTCTTCTTTTAATACTGTATTCAGCAATTTTCTGGTATTCGATGCAAGTTTGTATACATTATACATCAATGGAATTAAAGATGATAGAAGTGGGAGGGTGAAAAAAGAAACTTCATTTAAAAAACGTATATATATACTGCTAGGTAATTAAAAATGATGGATCACAAATTAGTTCACTGAAAATATTTTGTTATACTGTAAAGTACAGCAAATATTCCCAAGGAAGTAGAGAAAAGAAGGTACAAATCCTGAATTATTGCAATAGTCATATGAGCAAGTGGAGCAACGCCTCAGTCCTGTTGCGTTGTGATAAAAGGAACATACATGCGACTGTGCACAAGCTCTAATTATCGTTTCTGCAAAAAAATAAATCAGTAGTTAATAGCAACTATCTATGTAAGTAAATTAATTCTAAAATTGAATCGAATGATAGTCATTACCGATTTAAGAAGGGCCTTTAAAAATTGAAGTAAATACCATAAAAATAATGGCCTTATACAATCACTATAAAAAATTTTATTAATAAAAACAACAACAAACAAGTAGCTGACGTCGGAGTCAAAACTTTTAGAATTCTATTTCAACATAACTTGTGGCATTCTCTAAATTTTTTTCTTTTTCTTTCTTGGTACTTACCACCATTAATAATTCTTGGTTACCTAAAAAATGTAATTAGTTACCCAGTAGGATGCGGATGCTTTACATGAAAAGATCAGTCGGAGGGTGTTTTTTGACAACTAACATAAGACAAAAAAATAATAATAATATAATTTCCTAACGTTTCGGAAACGAATCTGTTTCCTTTTTTTAAAGTTATGTATGTAGAAAGCATGAAGCATGAAACTTGACTCGTATATTTTTTGTTTATGTGATATCTATAGATACTTACATATTTCTCCCGTACCACAATGGACGGAAACGTCAAAAAGCTGGCCAAAATTAAAGAAATGAAGATTTTTTTTTTTGAAATGGAACCGTTTTAAATCGTTGTAGTGGTACCCCTAGCATTAGAAACGACCGTTAATACCGGTCCGAGTTCACTACCTGAGCGAGGAAATTACTTATTGTGCGACCGTGCATCGCATCACTTCGGCAGCTCGCAACGCTTCAAAAATCGATAAATTTTGTCTGCAGCGTAAAAATTTTCAAAGTGCAGTTTTCTGTGTCATAAAAATGGATTCTGCATCAGAAAGTAAGTACAATTAAAATATCTCAGTATCAGATCAGTTTATTTATATGGTAATTAGTAAATAATTATCGAAGTGGAGTGCATTTTTGTACATGCAACGATTCATAAACTCCACAAAAAAAGCCATAAGTTACGCGGTTGGTGATGGTTGGTCTTGAATCTTACTGGAATGTGTTCAATGAACATTTTTTCGAAAGTGTATAAAATATTAGCTGCATCTTTTTGCATCTTTGCGAGATATTGACCAAATTGTGCGCGAATGCACGGAAGCATGCACATTCGTGCACCATAAAGTGGGCTCCTTTTGAATGCGACGATGAATGTAATTCAGATAGTAATTGAATAAAATTAATTTTCAAAGTCATTACACATTTTTATTCCATTCCCCAGATCCTAATTTTCCCGAAACAAATGAAACACATGAATTCGCTTGAATTCAATAATAATTTTTGAATTATGTATGTATTTTCGACCGTAATTTTTTGAAATTCTATATGGGATTCTTCATCAGCGACCCAAAAAAACTGTATACAAAGTATTGTAAAAATGCAACGATAATTGGCGATTTTTGGTATGTTTTGGGGGGATTTCATGGCCACCGTTTTGTTTTTTTCAAAATTCAACTTCGGATTATTGATCAGCGACACAAAAAACCCCTGTATGCACAATTTCAGTAAAATAGTTCAATGCCTTTATATTTTGGCCAGCTTTTCGGCGTTTCCGTCCACTGTGCGTACATTGGAAAACCTAGTAAGTCACAGTTTTAATGAAAATTATATTAGGTGAATAATATACCAGATGTCAACGGAATCATTGGACAAGCCATAGTTTCCAGAAATTTCAAGATGTAAATCTTAAACTTAGCAGGGGTAATATATACCAAAAACGACAAATTTTTCATTACTTGACACTTTTCCATCACGTCCGGTTTCGCCGGAAATGACCCCAACTTTGAAATTTTAAGTGGAACATCCTGTATATTCTCTCATTTTTGCATTCCTGAGACGATTTTAAGTACGATTTTGTAGTTTTATAAAATTTTCGAGACTACTTGATTTTTTAGGGCTATTTTTATTTTTGCATCTACAGTACAGTGAATAAATGAAATCAATCAAATGAAACAAAACAATAAGAGAAAAAAGTAAGCGTGAGATCTTTCCAGTTGGTTTAATAGCTATGACCAACCAAAAATTCCGAAATCACTAATTTGTAATTAAGTATGTCAACTTTTTCAAATGCTAATATCTTTTAGACACCCAGTAGTTAAATACTAATTATCACGACAAATCCATTGTTACCTTCAAATCGAAAATCGGTTTGATATTAACCCAAGTACACAAGTTCTTTGGTGGATAATAATTAAAATATCGAGAAAATACTCTTATCAAGGAAGTATGCCGTGGAAATTGACATAAAACTGGATTCAAAACATTCATTTTGTCAACAATACAACGCTGCAAATAATAAAAGTGTGCTGTGGGAACAAAAAAGAAGTTTGACAGATAATAATACATGTGTATTTTTAATTTAATAAGTTTGCTCTTTATCGTTAAATTTGTTTTTGTTTGTTGTTTTTTAATTATTGTTGTTATTGTTTAACATGTATACAAGGGATGGAAAAGTGGACATGTTATTAATTTTTTGGACAATGCAACAAAAATTCCAGCAACGCCGCAGAATTGTATGCCCAAAGGTATCCGAACAGACATCGTCCATGTTCTCAATATTTTCCAATTATTGTGGAGAAACAAATCAGGAAAGGAACTGATAACAATCCTGCCACTTTTATCGTTGATAAAGCGACAGAAATTAACGTATTGGCTTTTGTAGAAGTGAACCCTACTGGTTCTACTAGATAAATTAACCACAAAGTGCAAATTAGTCCTGAATCAGCAAAAAAAGATTCACAAAAAATATAGTTATCGCTCGTTTAAATATCAAGTGCACCAGTATTTGTACGAAGATGGCAATCGAAGATTAGCTTATTATGATTGGTTACTTCAGAACAATACCGCTAACTCGAATTTTTTTCTTTGATATTGTTTTCTGATGAGTCGAGATTCACCAACAATGGCATGTTCAATAAACAAAACAATAGATATTGGGCGAAGGAAAATCAACATTTAATGAGGCAAAGTAATTTTCAGGAATGATTTGGAGTAAATGTGTGAGCTGAGGTGATTGGAACAAGAATTATTGGACTTATTTTCTTTCAAGGACCTTTGACAGGGGAAAAATATTTAGAATTCCTACAAAATGGTATTGAAGACATGTTGATGAACTTACCACTTGTAGTATATGAACAAATGTATTTTCAACAAGATGGGGCTCCGCCTCAATATGCCCCTCGAGTTATGGCTCATTTAGTGAACGGTATAGTGGGCGAGTAATTGCAACATATGGACCTACCCGCTCACCAGATCTAAGCATTTAATTTTTTTTGTGTGGGGTTATGCGAAAGCTCGAGGTTTTTATACACCCCCTCAAACACTTGAAATTTCCGCATATCATATCCCCGAAGTTTTTGCAAGTATAACTCCTGCTATATTGCGAAATGTTATGCGAAACACCTTGACCGAGCCAGAAAATGTCAAGAAGAAGGGGGTTGCACTTTAAACATTTACTACCTTTTTAATTAATCTTTTAATATGTTTTTTATTGTTAAAATAAATCATTTCGGACAGCACACTTTTTTATTTGCAACGTTGTTTTGTTGACAAAATAAATGTTTTGAACATAGTTTTATTCAATTTCCACGGCATAGTTACTTGTTAAGCGTATTTTCTCGATATTTTAATTATTATCCACCAAAGAACTTGTATATTTGAGTTAATATCAAACCGATTTTCGATTTGAAGGTATCAATGGATTTGTCGTGAAAATTAGCATTTAATTACTGGCTGTCTAAAAGATGTCATTTGAAAAAATTGACATAATTACAAATTAGTGATTTCGGAAATTTTGGTTGGGCGTAACTACTAAACCAATTCGAAAAATCTCACGTTTACATTTTTCTCATATCGTTTTGGTCGATTTGATTGATTAGAGTGCATTCACTGTACTCTGGATGCAAAAATAAAAATAGCCCTAAAAAATCAAGTAGTCTCGAATTTTTTTTAATACTACGCATTCATACTTAAAATCGTCTCAGGAATCCAAAAATGTAAGAATATACAGGGTGTTCCTTTTAAAATTTCAAAGTTGGGATCAGTTCCGGGGAAAGTGGAAGTGATGGAAAAGCATCAAATAATAAAAAATTTGCCGTTTTTTGGTATACACTGTGTCCAAGATAAGAATGCACAGCATGGGCATCTTGGAAATGGTAGAAGATACGAATTCGGTTAAATGGGGAAAAAGTTGCGTAATTAGGATACTATCACAATGGTCTTAACCAATGTCAAAAATGATTTTTCGTTTTTGATTTATTTCTAAAAAAGTAAATTTTTGAAATTCGCTTTTAATTTTTTTTCCACGTTATTATCAAAAAATATGAAAAAACAAACAAAACATCCTCATTGTACTTTCTAATAACTTTAACGTGAGAATGATATTTTCGCCCTCCGACGTTTCGTGATCGTGGAACCATCATCAACTTCTTTTTTTTAAATACGGACCTGGACTTATTTTACGGATTTTGAATGCATTCTTCATTCTAAATTCACCTATGTATTACACATAGAGCTTCCAATATGTTTTTCTCTAGTTATAGTCGTTACAAAGATTTATGAAATGAATAAATAATAAATTTAATTTAAGGACTAGATACAAATACAATTTATCGTCCATCTAGTATGTTAAATAATAATCAGTTAACAAAACAAACAGTTTAATACTGAATAATAATAAATTAATTACATATGTATTAACCTCAGTAACTGCACAGATATAAACAATCGATTTTAATAAAACCATTGGTAGGTATTTGAATTTCTTTTATTTTCAGTCGATATTTCAATTATTTTTGGTAATTCAATTACATTCAAAGTAATTCAATTAAATGGAGTAATTGAAGTATAAGGTAAAGTAATTGAATTCCTTTACTTGAAAAAAATATATTATTTTCGACGAGTAATTGATACTTGAAGTACTGTGTAAAATGAGGAGTAATTGGTAAAGGAAATATTTACTACTTTGATTGATAATTGGTAATTGGTACTTCAATTACTTTTAATGGGTAATTGTAACAGCTCTGCTAGTAAGTCCATTTATTTCCTACTATACAAATGAAATACACAGTAAATTTAAAATAAGACGAAAAACATTTTTTTTTGTGTCATATTAGTTGTCAAAAAAAAAACACCCTCAGACTGATCTTTTGGCGTAAAATCATAAATGCAGAAGTTTATTTTTTCAGTAACCAACTGTATATTTTGGGTAACCAAAATTATTCATGTTGTAAGAAGTCCCAAGAAAGAAAAAGAAAAGAATTCAAAATTATGTTAGAATATTGGCCCTGATATACTAAACCAATTTTATTATTTTTCTTCACAAAGTCAATATTTACACAAAGTTATAGGCATTATTCGCATTTTTTTACCATTATCACCTCAATTTTGTATAAACACACCACATACATTTATATTATACCCTACACTTACGGTTAAATATAAGTGTCATGCAGGAATTGTAACCAGAATAACAAGGGGTAGTTGCTACTGTACGATTATTAACATTTATTTCACAAGGATTCTGCTGTCCTGTAAACGACTGACATGAGTAACATATTAATGCAGATCCTAAAAAAAAAGAAAAATGTTAAAATAATTGTAATTTTTCCAAATGATAATTTTACATGTAGTGTATGTACAATCAAAGAAAAATAGAATATCCTGAACCAAACATATGATTAGAGTTGGCATTTCAATCCGCAAATCATGGGCGGTACCAGGTAGAGAAATACCCAAGTACGTAAGCGAGACTTGTTTACTATTTTAGTCTACTGTTATGCATCGAGGTGTCAATAACGTAATTTATTTCTCTCCGTTGTATTGTTGACAATTTTATTTTTGTATTTTATTCTTGATATTTTATAATTTAATAATAAAGTATGTCAGACCTGCCCAAGGGTAAAAAACGGTCATACGCTGACAAAGTGAATAAATTTATCAGTGAATTCCCGGAATTATTCTACACTGTTGCCATAATAATTTGTAAGGTGTGCGAGACTGACCTGATGTTCTGGGACAAACGCGACTGTAAACGTCACGTAAATTCTGTGCAACACAAAATTTACAAAAAATGGCGGGCCTTCGACAACACAGTTTATGTTCGATTTACTCTTAATGCTGATTGCCTGTGATGTTCCGTTGCACATACTCGATAAACAACCATTTCAGGAGTTCTGGAATAAATACAATCCCAAGGTGACGTTACCAAGTCGCACAACGTTGCGTAACTATGTACCACCTGTAAGCGAAGACATTGTAAATAAGATCAAATGTGTACTAAAAAATACACGGCTGTGGTTATGTGTTGACGAGACGACAGATTGTAAAAAAATTCTATTGTAAGTGGTATAGTACGAGTACTGGACCCTCTTAAACCAACTGTTACTAGCTAGCAAAAGACTAACTGAGTGTACTGGCTAAAGAATTAAGCGGGTGGTGCTGGAGACGTTAGAAAAATTTGACCTGACAAAAAGTCAAGTGTTGATGTTTGTGACCGATGTGCCGCAACAATGCATTTAGTAGGCCATTCTCTTCAAAAACACGGTTGTAGGTTAGTACATGTTACTTGAAAAGTGCATGCTTTACACATTATGGCAGAAACTATTCGACAAGGTTTTCCAGAGGTAGATGCATTAATAGTAAGTACTAAAAAAAGTGTTTCTTAAATCCCCTAAACGTCTTCGCGCATTTCATAGCAAGTATCCCGGTATTCGCGAACCACCACAGCCGATTTTTACACGTTGGGGAACATGGTTGGAGGCAGCATTTTATTATGCTGAATATTTCCAACAAATAAAAGCTGTGATACTACAATTCAATCCAAACGAGGCTGCAGCTCTTAAGGAAAGTCAGACAAAATTCGAAGATGTTTCTGTTAAAACAGCTTTTAAAACTATTCACAAGAACTATAAAGGATTACATGACGCCATGCGAAACTTACAAAACAGTGCGTTGTCGTTAGCGGAATCACTGCAAATAGTGGACGAAGTCGACTGCTACAATCTATAGGAGACGCAAAAAATGAGACCGTTGGAGAAAAGTTCGCACGTGTGTTAAAGCAAGACACCGATTTTACCAGATTAAGACAAATTTGTGATGGTAGTGATGTTGCATTTGCAGATCCGTTAAGTGAGTTCAAAGACTATTTTAAGTATGCTTGTATTACATCAATAGAAGTCGAACGGTTGTTCTCAAAATATAAGCATATTTTTTTCACCAATTCGAACATTACTCTCGGATACAACCATAGAAACTAGACCAGTAAAATTAAGGGTTTTTCAAAACGATAATTTCCAACCATTCCCGACCAATACCATTCGATTCAGTATGTTTTTGAATTCTCATGGTCAATTTTGCCGTACGTTATATGAGCAAGAATTTAATTTATAAACAATTAAAGTTGTGAAAATGATGAAAATCGATGTTTCTGAATGTTCAACTTCAAACGCTGCGAAAACGGATAGAGAAAATTGCTCAGAACATTTTTTATAGAGCGTTAAATTCCCTTCAAAAAAAGTCCGCAACGGCATATCTCTACGATGAATAGTTAAGGCGTTACAATGAGTTAAATATTTATTATTTTTCTGCTGTATATCAGTCAGCTGTACAAGTAACACGCATGCGCGATCAACAGACTCGTATGCCGCGTAATGGCCGCCTGCGCAGAACATTTGAAAGTAGACTTGCTGTAAATCTTTCATAATTTTCTTATTTTTACAACGTTAGCAAATGTATTTATCACTTTTTTGGTCTAGATATAATTATTATATACTTTTATGCATACTCAAAGACCTGGAAAATTATTATTAAGTTATAAGATAAATTATTATTAAGTTATGAGCTGTTCAGTTTGATGCTAATAGTCGTCGCAGTTATAACGCAGTTATACAGTGTACTGGTTGTGAGCAATTTTTACATTATCATTGTGGTTGTGCTGTTGATTAATATAAAATAAACCGATCAAAAATGTCGCTAGAAGAAAATTGTTTTATATGTGAAGGAATTCTGCAAATGGGCAAGACTGTAACAGTAAAACAAAAGGGAATCGAATCGTTTATAGAAAACAGCAAGAAACGTGAGGATAAGAAATGGAATCAAATAGAAAATGTTAATGAAGTTACTGTTCATGATAAGTGTAGAAAAGCGTATTCCTAAAAAAGATAATTTGAAGCCTGGCTCTGGAATTCCAAAAGAGCGATACCCACGTCGTTTAAGTGTGCCGTAATTTAATTTCGAAGAAAATTGTTTCTTATGTGGAAAAAAGTGGATACGCGTTGCGTATACAGCTGACCAGTACGCAGTAGAAAAATAATAAACATTTAACTTATTGTAACGCCTTAACTATTCATCGTAGAGATATGCGGTCGCGGACTTTTTTTGAAGGGAATTTAACGCTCTATAAAAAATGTTCTGAGCAATTTTTCTCTATCTGTTGCCGTTTTCGCAGCGTTTGAAGTTGAATATTTAGAAACATCGATTTTCATAATTTTCACAACTTTAATTGTTTATAAATTAAATTCTTGCTTATATAACTTACGGCAAAATTGACCATGAGAATTCAAAAAACAAACTGAATCGAATGGTATTGGTCGGAAATGCTTGGAAATTATCGTGAAAGTGGGCCTGATTTTTGCTTAATTTGATTGGTCTAAACATACATGATGCTGCAAAGTTTTTATACATCTTTTCCAGTTTATAATAAC
The DNA here is from genome assembly GCA_029963845.1 of Rhamnusium bicolor. Lineage (NCBI taxonomy): Eukaryota > Metazoa > Arthropoda > Insecta > Coleoptera > Cerambycidae > Rhamnusium > Rhamnusium bicolor. Next base: position 23,738 of record JANEYF010003241.1, on the reverse strand, counting down.
TAAGCTAGTTAAGAGGGTAAGTTATGCATAGATTGTTATAAATTGTAACAGTTTATTGCTTTTATTACTAGTTAATTTCTTTTCTTACACTTATTATGGTGCGTACGCCTATGTCCTGCGGCGCATTTTTGCCAACTCTACATATGATATAGTTGTAAGCCTGCCGGATGTTATAGTAGCGTATATGGTTAATTGGGGGATATGGCCACACCCAAATAGCATTTTCATATACTTACAATTTATATATATTGCAAAACAGCATTGGTATATTGCATAAATATTTAAAACTGATTCAAAATAAGTGGAATACTGGTTGTCTTGTCACAAGTTTTTATGTCGTATAAACATTTCTAAAATATTCACGTTTGTTTATGTCGGGGACATATTATAAAAATGTTTTGAAATATACGTTTATTCTACAATTCTTATAAAATATATACCAATGTTTTTTGTACAAACAGGCAACTTTACCTACATATTACTTTTGCGTACTTATAATATATAATGTATGTTACTCGAATTGCAACATATACAGAGAGATGTACATATAAAAAGGTAATAACTGTAACTGTATTAGATAAAGTCTCCTATTTTTTTTAAATATCTAGCATATTACGTATATCATTTGCGAAAATATTAAAAAGCAGCGTCCCAAGAACAGATCCTTGAGAAACACTTGAAGACGAGACATAATCAGAAGACTTGAACCCATTATACGCGACATACATTTTATTTCTATAGAGTAGTATATTTTTATTATAGTGTATTACATTAATTGTAACTTATTTTTGACAGAAATAATGATAATAATTATTATTATTTTTATTATATTGCAGTCTGTTAGCATATATCCATTGTGTTGAGTTGATTTTAAGCTTTTTTTTTACTCTTGGTAATATGCAACTGAAAAATGGTAATGCAATCTAATACAAAAACAAGTAGGCACTGTATAATAAAAGAACCAGTAGGTTATCTTGGCTTGACACTAGGCAAGAGTAATCGATGGCCTCTAAGCGCGGGTATTCTGAGATTACATCCTGAAAGAGTCAGTGTCGTACTGCTGTATCGGCAATTGCGGGAATAGATATGTTTTGTTAGGAAGTGTAAACTTTTCTGTGGTTTTGTTTTGTGCGTTTACAGCGTTCCATATTATAGATACTTTTATTAGTTTTACTATGCTTTTCGTGCACATTTATATGTTTAATATATCGTCGGCGATATGACAATACCTGCTAAGTGCATATTTGGTTTTTTTACAGGAGCCCAAAAAAATTTTATAAATTTAGTTCAGGGAAATTTTATTGAAGTCGTTATTGAATATGATTTCATTATTTATAAAATAAATTTCATTATTTATAAAATAAATAATGAAATCACATTCAATAACGACTTCAATAAAGTTTCCCTGAACTAAATTTATACAATTTTTTTGGGCTCCTGTAAAAAAACCAAATATGCACTTAGTAGGTATTGTCATATCGCCGACGATATGTTTTTGTTTATTTTTTAATGTGGTCTGATGGAAGCGGCAAAGAAAAAACCATATCACGTTTATCGTTACAAAACTGTATAAACAAAAGGCAAGGCACACTGGAACCTTTTTTTCTTTCCTTGTGGAAGGTAAGTAACTTTATTTGCGCAAACTATAAAACATAAATTTGTTATTTACACTAATCTTAATTATTTTTAAAGTAAAGGAGTTGTTACAAAAAAAGATGCATAAGTTGTTTATATAATACTTTCAAAAACTAGTAGTAAGTAAATTCGGTAAAATTATTACAATTTTTTTTTCGAAAAATCCCTCGAATTCAATTCAAGGGATTCCATTTAAATGCCACCTTTTGACAGTTTTAAAATTTTTTACGTTTTTTTTTGGAAGCTATGACATCATCGATATATTTTTTAAATATCAACCCCAATTTTTTCTTCCGAAATTCGACAGAGCTCAATTTTTACGTATAATAGGTGCGTTCTTTCTAACTGAGATCTCAGCTAATGTAAGTTGTCTTACGGTTACACTGCATCAATAAAAGCATAATTTCATTTGATGTAGCCTCCGTAAGCGTAAAACTTCTTAGATTAACTAAGATCTGTTAGAAAGAACGCACCTAATGAGATAAACACCAACGTAGGGTGCACAACAATTTTTTTTGTGAAGATATTTGTCGAACTTAAGGATGGCTAAAATCAATAATCAGGAGAAATTTTCAAAAAACAACAGTTTGACATCTGTAAATATTTTGTACATTTTAGCAACTTTTTTGAGTTACAGAGTTAAAATTATTTTGTGTAATTTCTAATACATATTAAATTGTAGTCCTCTTTAAGTTCAACGTATTTTTAATTAAAATTTTTTTTATGAAACCTATCTTAGTTTTTACCTTATTATACGTAAAAAAATTATCGAATTCCGTAAGAAAAAGTTGGTATTTAAGAAAAAATATCGAAAACGTCATAACTTCCAGAATAAAAACGCTGAAAAATTTTAAAATATGCTCGAGTGATTTAAAAAAAAATTGTAAAAATTTTATCCAATTTATACAGCACTTTTCGACAACACTGTATAGATAACTGAAAATAATGTCCAAATTAAATTATTTATCAAAGTAATTGGCAGTAAATTTATTACACGTTTTAATTTATTATCAATATATTAACATTCCAACTTATAGGACGTATTTTTATACTGCATTGAATATGTGACATTTTTAGCAATAAATGTTTTTAAACAACGAAAAAAAATATTTTAATTAAAATTATGTTATATACCGTGTGTCCCAAATTCGATGCTCACAATTGGGATCACGGAAACCATGTGCTGCTAACAACGCCAATAATTCCGCTCAATATATCTACTAGGGCTGAGAAAAATAATCGATTAATCGAAAATAATCGATTAATCGATCATCTGATTATTATTTCGTAAATAATCGATTAATCAATTAATCAATAATCGATGAATCGATCATTTAATTATTGTTTCATATGTAAACGATTAATCAATAATCGATCAATCAATTAATCAATAATCGATCAATCGATTAATCAATATTCGATTAATCGATTAATCAGTAATTGATTAATTAGTAATCGATTAAACAATAATCGATTAATCGATCATTTGATTATTGTTTCATATGTAAACGATTAATCAATAATCGATCAATCAATTAATCAATAATCGATCAATCGATTAATCAATAATCGATCATTCGATTAATCAGTAATTGATTAATTAGTAATCGATTAAACAATAATCGATTAATCGATCATTTGATTATTGTTTCATATGTAAACGATTAATCAATAATAGATCAATCAATTAATCAATAATCGATCAATCGATTAATCAATAATCGATTATTCGATTAATCAGTAATTGATTAATTAGTAATCGATTAAACAATAATCGATTAATCAATTAATAGCTCGCTGATTTAAACGATTATTGTTTAGGCGATTAATCGGTTATTGATTAATTGATTATTGACTTATCTATTATTGTGTAATCGATCAATCGAATATTGATTAATCGCTTATTGATTAAAATATAAACAACATAGAAATCATACTTTAAAAATGAAAAAAATAGGTAAATCTTATTATTCAATTTAAATTGAAAGTATCCTGGCCCAGTAGTTAGAGTATTAAAAAAATGTACTTATTTTATTCTACATATAAATAGTTTTACAGATATCTTGTTTTATCAGCTTTTACTCCGCCCGCCGTTTAGTAAAATTTTGGCGACAGTGCCTTCCCTCCCACAATCTTCACTTCTAGTGCCAATCAACGTCCACGCAGTGTGTCTCGTGTTACTGGTGGGAAATTTCCCAAAAAGGTGATCTGTCTGAAGAATTATATGCCGATCAGTTGCTTCAACTTCTGCTACAAGGTATTTATACGTATTTTGTATGCCAGATTGCCAGGATGCTGATCGATTGGTTGGTCCTGTCTTTCAGCAAATAAACGAGCAACCTAGTGCAAAAAAACCTAGCAGGTTGTAAGGACAATCTGCTGATATACCGCTGTATTAGATAGGATGCTGTGCAATACAAGCGGAATCTATTGATGGCCTGGATTGACTACTATAAGGCATTCGATACAACATCGTATAAGCTGTTGTTGCCTTACCAGCACCACCTGTGAGATGCACTGAACACCTGCTCCTGCTCTAGAAGACCTGCTTCACCATAATATCAGATGCACAGCGGGTCATGATAGAGCAGGTGGTATTTAGGACAGTAGATGAGCTACGCAAATTATACACCCGCAAGATGATGAATATTCATAGGAACATTCATCCTAAGTCGTTCATTTCTCGTATGTACCTTCCAAGTCAACGGGAGGCCAAGGACTCTTGCGCCTGGAGTGTACGCATGGCAGAGTAGTACTGAGTATAGCATGCACCATCCTCAGGAACTCGGAGCCACTTCTACGATTAGTTAAAGGAGTGGGCGCAGGATTATGTAAGGCAGCAGGAGCCACAAATGAAATCAAACTCATATTCGACATCAAACGAGGACGTCGCCAGCGAGCTGCTGACCCAGACTCAGTTACTAAGCTTCCACTAAATCGTCTGAAAGCCCAGATTAGAGTTGTTGAATAGAGAAATCTGTTCCGGCAGCACGTCAATAAACCCATGCACGGTGTCTTCTATAAGAATATAGAAGCACATCGGGTTTTCAACAAGGCTGATATTCGCTTTTTAAGGTCAGTTTGGCTTAAATCGGAGTCAGAGGAATTTATTGTTAATGCTCAAGATGGTGTCATCAACACACTGGCCTACCGCCGCAAAGTGATGGGTGTGGAAGTTCCAGATGTTAATTAAAGGACTTGACATGAGGCGCCGGAGGTGCTGTGCACATACTATGATCATGTCCGATATATACGTCTTTGGCCTTCATCCGTCAACATAACGAGGTATTATGAGTACTGTATTACTATCTAGACCAGGCATCAGGTAGACCACGTACCAGTGCTGCCTTATGTCTCCAGAGAAATGGAGACCGTGAAATGAAGAAATGAACAAATAAATTGAACAAAGACGAGAAGATGCATTTTCCAAATATTTTGAACGTTGATACAACTTAACTTTCGAAATTTTTCAGTAATATGATTGAGTTTCTAAAATTGTACATAAACAATAATATTTTGTACCTTTTGCATACGATACGAATAATCGTTTAATCAGCCATTTGAATAAAGTTGTAAATAATCAATTATTGCCAATTAATCGATAATCAATGGGTCAAAAATAATCAGTTAATCGATCAACCGATTACTCAGAAATAATCGACTTATAGGAAAAAGTCGATTAAACTAGCAATCGATTAATTAAAAATAATCGACTGATCAATTAATCGATTAATCAGTAATAATGGATTGATCGATTATCCGGAAATAATCGATTAATTGTTCACCGAATAATCGAATATAATCGGTTACTCGATTGATCGATTAATTGATCGTCGATGAAACGATTACTCGGAAATAATCGATTAATCGAATATTATCGATTATTTTTAATAATCGATTATCGATTGTCAAATTTCTTAATCGCCCAGCCCTAATACCTCCTTTATCCAGCTTTCTGGCTTGAGATAGTTTTTTGTTAGCAACACACCCAGACCAAGTGCGCCGAAAATAAAAATACCTCTCCTGCCGACACCCTTTCCCTTACCCTGCGACTTACTGCCGATCGCCGGCTCATCCGGCACGCTGCCTTTACAGTATAGAGGTATAGAGGTTTCCGGCGCATGTTTACATGATTTACGACCGTAAATGTTGTTAATTATCTTTGTAAATATTGTATTTAATGTTTTTTGATAAATAAATATATTTGAATTTGATTTACTTTTCGAGTCCATTTACCGTATAAACCCCTCAATCTCTTTTATACTACGCCACTGGTAATTTTTGATTATTTATTTCGAATAGCTAATTAATTTGGAACTTTTTTGTCGGTTGAGGATTTCCAATATTTTGTTCCGTTTAGAAGTTATTTTGCATAATTCATTCAAACGCATGCATAAAATTACTGAATAATCTGAAAATAATTATTTTGACCTCATTTAGTCATTAATGTGATGGTTACTAGTGGGGTAGTATAAAAGAAATCGAGGGATTTAGACGGTGGATGGACTCAAAAACTAAAAGTCCCAGTATATTTGAATCATTAAAATATCTATGGAATATTTTATATCGATATCTTAATCTGTTTGACAGATAACTAAAAAAGAAACCAAAAAAAAGATAAATGTTAAACACCCTGTATCTCTGAAAGAAGTGGGACAGACACCCTGTATAAAATCTTTTTATAAAAAAAAGCAAAATATGTTCTTACAACTTTATCTCAATTTAATAATCCAGCACAAATAAAAATTCAATTTTCTATTCGACTCTTAGAGATAGTTTATACTTCAAATTATCGTACCTGAATCAATGCTTAAATTTAAAAAATATATAATAGCTATCACACACAGTACACACTTCATTTTAATTGTATCTTATCGACTACGGCAAATATAAAACTAACATCTTTTGTTTTAACGTGTTTATATGTCATATATCTTAATTTTTTATCATTTTTTAGATAAAGTTATGATAAGGTACATCCGTGGCTTATTTTTATCAGATGGTGTAATTTTTTTCAGAAAAAAACAGTAAATTAATCAATAATCATTGATGACATCAGTGGATTTTGTGGAAAAATGTAAATGTTTTAATTTCAAGGAACTGCTTTTAGCAGTGCATTGATGTCAAAACCAACTTTTGGTTGTTGGCGGTCAACGCTCGTTATTTATTTTATTTGATTATTAAAATGTTTGGATTAAAAACTTTAGTTATATAGAAGACGTCAAACAATATTTAAAAAATTTGTACTTTTACAACTTTTAGAGGTTTGGAACAATTTGATTCCAGACTAGTAGCACAGAATAACCAACAATCAGAAGAGAATGTTTCAGTTGGCGCCAAGGTTTGCGCATTTCTAATCGCGCAGCGAATTCGCCATGTTTTTCGAATAGAATGAAGCATTGCACAATAATTAACGATTTGTACAATAATTTAATGTCACGCAATTTACGACATTTTCAGAGAACTATTGAAAATAGTTAAATGTATATAACTACTGATATTCATAATTAATCAAGCACCTTATTGCGAAATAAAAGTGGACTTTTGTAGTGTGTGCTTCGACTGGTTGGTACATTAATTTCAAAGCTCACATTTGGCAACGTTGCATATTGTTTATAACCCTTAAGTTCACAACATACAATTTAGCCTTAAATTAATTATCAACTGTGAAAATAAAATGAAAAGTTCTGTTTAAGGTGTTGTGTATTAGTGCATTGTGTACTGTTTAAAATTGAGTGTGTACATTTGAGTCAGGCAGTATCGTGAAGTGAAAAAACATGATAGCTTCTAATACAGTCTAGAATATTAAAAGCATATATTCATACAGATTGTCTTAATGCTCTTTTTATATTTCTAGGTCCAACAAGAGATGTACTTTCACCACTAGATGTGAATATTCCAATGGTACCAACTGACACATCCGCAAATCGCACAGATATTTTGTTCTTTGATAACCTAAAAATTTACAATGATACAGGAGATGATATTACAAACAAAATTAAATTTATAAAGTGTTTTAAAATTACAATACGTGGCCTGATTCTTTTATATGACAATCTAAAAAATTATAATTATGAATATCCCCTTACAAGGAGATTAAATCAAGACAGTTTAGAAAACTTTTTTGATTCAATACGGCAACAGAATGGGAATTGTGTAAATCCAACTTCCTTACAATTTGAGAAATTATTTAGGAAGTTGCTATATATAAATTTATTTCACTCAGGAACTGAAAATTGTGAAGATGATACTGATCAAATGTTATTAAAAGTAACAGATATAGTGAATCAATTACCACATACTTCAGAAGGATCTAGTGAAGGTGCTGCACAATTGATTCCTATAAATACTGATTATCAGTCAAATGATATATTGGAAAAAATTTTAAGCGATACGCTTTTGGTTACTTGATAAAAGAAACTTTATATCCATGACTGGGTAGTTTGTTAAAGTTGTGCTAAGGCACATGAACAATTAGACGACAGCTCCCTTTTTTGTTACTTTAAAGCATATGAACATGCAAATTTAGATTCTTTTGGAAACCTATACATGCCAGATGATGACTAAATTTTATAGCGAAGTTAGAGTGTTTATTTGGACAATACTTTGAATACTTTAGTGATAAAACATGTAAATGAATTTTACAACATGTGTAAAACAGTACCATTCCAACATCGATGTGATTATTTCCCTAAAGAATTCATCATTAGATTGTATATTAGACTAAGGGTATTTTATACATTGAATAATATTAATCAAAATTTTAAAAGCCGCAATAATAAAAATAAAATGATAATATGGAAACATCAGTAATAAACTTTAAGAGTGTCTTTCATACACTAAAGTTATTTGAAACTAGTGAGAACGGTTGTAGAAAAAAAATGTTGTACGCAGCACACCATGAAAGTGTCTTTACTGGGCTCGCCGACTTGGAAACTGCCAGCTCACCCAGTAAGGAATCACTTTCCGGTCTTATTACATAAATAACTATTGTTTTTGACGTTTCAGTTTTATTTCGGTGGCTAAATATATCCAATCGAAGAAAAATTTCATACATTAATGTTGCAAAATATATTTTCCATTTTTCTTTTTATTGGAACAAAATATTTGTATTTTATTTCATACTGTTTTGTATTTTCTTAATCTAAAAATGTAACTGAATAAACATTGTTTTTATATACCATTTTGTTTTATTTTATCCATATTTTACCAAACCCCCTTAAAAAGTAATTAAAAATTAATTAGGGCTGGGGAAAAGGATTGATTAGTCAATTAATTGAATAAACATAGAATTTATTGAATTTTTCCTAACAAAGCTAGTTTTTTATGTTTAGTACATGAATCTCGGAATACTTTCCGAGAAACATTTATAGTTTTGTGAGTCCCATTTAAAATAGTTTGTTTTTTTCTAAACTATGTTGTTTACTGAATACTTACTTGTAGAGAATTGAAGATTTGAAATATCTCTTAAATTGATCTAGCACTCGTTGGGTTTAGAAAAACAGTTTAATGTAAAAATTATATGTATTGGGTATAGGTAGGTACTAAATTTTATGATTCAGATAAAGTTCATTCACTTTCTATACTTCTAACTAAAGGTAGATTTTTGCGTTATTAAGTTGGAAATATTTTTTTAGGTTAAGTAATGTCATTAATGGCATAGAGAAATAGGATCATCTTTAAATACATTTTTGGTTTTAAGTGTAAGACTCTCCATCCTGTCTCCACATATTTATACATCTATATGTATTTGAAAGTTGAAAACATTTATGCATGAAAAATTAATGATTTATAAAATTTTCGTACAATTTAAAGTTATATGTACCTATACAGACTTATTTATATTAAAAAGTTGCATGTGATATATGTATACTCACTACTCTAGAGAACATAAAATACATTTCACCCTCATCGCACATCTTTACCATACTACAATATTTTCTTTATGTTCTAGAAGCCTAATATTCTCATTATTCATAATATTATGGTTCATGATTTTTTAGAGGCATCAGTTTTTCTATTAAATCTCTATTTCTAGTTTTAATTGTAAGTATCATATAAGGTGACAAAAATAACACAATTACTTTGATACAGTTTAAAACTTGAAAAGTAATTTCATGGAATCCCAAGATTACAAATACCTAAGTACAGATCTGACCACAACATTACAAAATAATACGTCCCTGACTTCTATTCCAAAAAGATGGCCGATTCTGGAGCTAAATGGTCCCACGCTATGCGATACGAGATTCCCTTGTGATTGTTGGTTATTCTGTGCTAGTAGTTTCTATAAATATTAAATAAGCATGTACATATATTATCATTATTTCTTATTTTCTTAATTTATGTTTTTTTCTTGTTTAATTTTCATTTTAATTTTTGTTTTAAACTTTACAACTAGTTTCATCCTATTTGGACATTTTCAAGTAACTAAAAATACAGACTAATTCTTTAAGTATTGTAATTATTTAATTTCAAAAATAGATTTTCACAAAGTAACGTCATCTTCAATCAACTTTCTCAATTATGTGTCACTCAACAAAATTTACAGCTGAAACTTTTCGTAGTTCGCAGTTTCCAAAAATGATTACAAATTAAAATTAAGACGCCGCGCCGTTTGTACTATCATGTCGAGGTTGAGGTAAACAACAAACTAAGTGTATATCTCACAAAACAGCAATCACACTGGAACCGACTCAAAAAATAAAAAAATGGGAATTCTGAGCAGAGTTCAGAGCACTGGAAACGCCGCCATTGTATGTATATATTTAGCCATCATTATAGCCACAAAACAATGGATATATAATAAGAATAATTAGACCACAATTTAAACGCGTTTTCGCAGGTTACTAATTAAAGTTAAATTTATAAAACAAAATCATATCATATGCCAAATTCTTTACAAATTAATAACAACACACAAAGCATTACATTTTCTTTTTGATTGCCGCTAGTAAGCACATAGCGTTTGAGAGGTATTTTGTGTTTTACAATAAAAAGCAAATTACGCCGACAAAAAACGACAGGCGTGCTAAAACCTACATGACTAGTTTTGAAATGGTTGTTTCTTGTCAGAAGATAATCAGTATCAGTGAATTATATACATACTCTATGAAAGAGACGCATCCAATCGTTTAGAGAGAGATAATAAAGAAGCCGACTACTTTGAAAACATATCTGACGTGTTCAACAACATAGCGTAAACATAGAATCCAATGGACTATAAATATTTAACATTTCATCATGTATCTTAATAAAACAAAAAACAATACACGAAAGTCCAACTTAAATATTAAATCATAAAATCATTATAGGCCGAACCTACCGTTTCTCAAATCTAGTTATATCTTAAAGAGTCGTGGAATAATATCAGTAATTTAAAGCTGGCCGAGGTCACCTGGCCGACAGAGCCGTCATATGACTCATATGTTTACATCATATCATAATACTTGGATAAGTACAATAAATGGAAATAAATTTTAACAATAATGTTACATTTTATAAAAATTTGTATAAAACTCACACTTTTAAGCAGATTTATGAAGTAGTTTGGTTGTCGTCATCACAAAGTGGGGAAGATCTATAGTATAATAGCATCAGGTATGTTTCTACAGCTGTCTCCGTCAGCGATGTTCGCTTTGGTGAAAAAATATGTTTGTATTTTGAAAATAACCGTTCGACATCTACGGATGTAATACAGGCATAAGTAAAACCATCTGTGAACTCACTTAACGAAGTTGTATATGCACCATCACAAATTTGTCTTAATTTGCTAAAATCAGGATCTTTCTGTAATACACTCTCGAATTTTTCACTAACGCGATTATTTTTTTGCCTCATTTATAGCCTGTAGCTGTATATTTACGTCGTCCACTATTTGCAGCGATTCCACTAACGACAACAAACTATTTTGCAATTTTTGTATTGCGTCGTTTAGTCCTCTATAATTGTTATTAATAGTTTTTAAATCTGTTTCAAGGGAAACGTCTTGAAAGCTTGTCTGACTTTCCCTAATAGCTGCAGCCTCGTTAGGGTTGAACTGTAGTATCACAGCTTTTATTTGTTGAAAATATTCAGCATAATAAAAACCCGCTCTCAACCACGTTCCCCAATGTGTAAGAATCGGCTCTGGTGGTTCAGGGATACCAGGACACTGTCTGTGAAATGCTCGAAGCCGTTTAGAAGATTTGAGAAATACTTTTTTTGTATTTGCTATTAATGCATCTACCTCTGGAAAACATTTTCGTATCATTTCTGCCACAAGATGTAACGCATGCACTTTACACGTAACATGTAAAAACCTACAATTGTCTCTTTGAAGAGACCAACCGCATTGTCGCGGCACCATCAGTCACAAACATCAATACTTGACTTGTTGACAGTTCAAATTTTTCGAATGTGTCTAACACCACACGCGTAATTATTTCACCAGTACACGCAGTTAGTCTTTTACTAGCTAGTAACAGTGGAAATGTTGGTTTAATAGGGTCCAGTACACGTACTATAATATTTAAGATAGTTTTTTTTTACAATCTGTCGTCTCGTCAATACATAACCAGAGCCGTGTATTTTTTAATCCACATTTAATCCTATTTACAATGTCTTCACGAACAGCTGGAATATATCTACGTAACGATGTACGACTTGGTAAGTTTACCTGGGGATTGTATTTATTCCAAAACTCCCGAAATGGTTGTTTATCCAGTATGTGTAGCGGAATATTACAGGCTATTAACATTAACAATAAATCAAACATAAACTGAGTTGTCAAAGGCATGCCATTTTTTTTTATTTTGATGTTGCACGGTATTGATATGACGACGACAATCTGTTTTGTGCCAGCACATTAAGTCTGGATTGCAAACTTTACAAATTATTTTGCATCCATCATAGAATAAATCCGGAAATTCACCGATAAATTTATTCACTGTGTCCGCGTACGGTCGTTTTTTACCCTTTGGCGCGTTTGACATTATGTATAATTTACAGGTACAACCTCACGCATTAACCTTTCAAATAAGACTGCAGCGTAAATCACTTCTAAATCGGCACGTGTGACGCCAGCGCAAGACCGTGGCTGTACTCCAGCCATCTCGGCCAGCTTTAGTAATTATTAAAGCTGTTATTTTATGTTTTTACAGGGTATGTTTACTGCTCATTGGACTACCAGCGATCGCGGAGCCTGTGGAGTTAATACTATGCCACTGTTAATAATCAGTCCAGGTTCAAACAGTTGTAATATACTTTAATTTCAGGAAATAGTAATATACTTTTCGTTTGTTTCAATTTTGTCTTTTGGATTACCTAAAAGTTGTTGCAGTTTGTTTCTCGATGAATGAACCACTGTCATACCTATATACATCTTTAAAAATCTTACTAATACCACGGGTGAATCGAGGATCGAATTTCTTTCCTTTTTAGCAATTTCAAACGCGACAGGTTTCTGTTTATATATTTTCATAGAGGAATCCTTTTGACGCAGAAGTTTACTTAATAATTTTTTTTAATAATTTATAGGACAGTGGTTTAGTATCCAAAGAAGGTGAGAAGAATCATTATAGGATGCCACACATAAATAATTTTAGACAATATACCTTTACTCTTGTGATCGCTAGTTAAATATACATTCACCAATGTTTTCAGCCCTCTTTACATTATGTTGGATCTTACCGACCTCGCCAAAATAACTAGTATATAATTGTTTTATGAAATTGTTGTATCAAGTTTTTTATACTAGTACCTACTGATCTACTGAAATGAAAATATTAAACTTATTTGTCTTCTAAAATCTAAATTATAGACTCAGTCTAATCTGTTTTCTTATTAATCGGTTTTTCAGATATCCGATTAACTAGTTTTTGGAAAACCGATTTACCGGTTTTCAGATAACCGATTAATCGGATATCAGATAACCGGTTTTCGGATAATCGATTAACCGGTTTTGATCTATATTTGGATACTCGGTTTAATCCGAAACCGGTTTTTACGGAAACCGATTAACCGGCTTCACTTTTTCCCGGTTTTTGCCAGCACTAGTCTAAAAGCGCGAGGGTTTTCTTCAGACCACACATGATCGTTGTGAGAATTCACAATTCCATCTTGGTTGAAGCCTACTTCATCAGTAAACAGTAAATGTTGGAATTACACAGCATTTTTCCTCCAACCATCAACAAAAATCAAGCCCAGGATAATAATCGTGTATTTTCAGGGTTTGTACCCTCTGCACCCGATATGGGTAGAGCATAAAAATAGATATCAACAAGTTCTTCATTTGATTATTAAACCATTTTACCTATTTCATATGGAAACACTCAGAAATCTAACAAAAAAAACTTGTGATTAAAAGTACAGATATCAAATTATGTTTTTTAGATATATAAAAGAAATTTGCATTTTAATGTTTCAAAAATATTTTATTAGAAACTCTACGCGTGTTTCGGCTTTTTAAGCCTTTGTCAAGAGTACAGGGAATACTGAACAGTAAAATTTGTGGTCAATGCTTATATAACCACATCGGGTACTTACTATAAAACTATTGTAAAATATGTTTTTATAAGTTGAATATTACTTTATTTTTTAAATCTAAATTATTTTATTTAAAATATGGTGGCCAGTAAAAATTTGTTGTTCATTTGTAAAATTTCTATTATTTTTAACAGCCTTACTTATTTCTAATTATTCTTATAGATCAAGTTTCTTTCCTTTCTTTTCCAAATGGAGTAATTTGACATTATTTAAATCTCTAAAATGACTGTTTTCTATACAATGCGTTGACATGACCGTGCTATATACATTGTTTACAATAGATTTCGTGTGTTCTTCGATCGCTTTTTTAAATTTCGTCCAGTTTGTCCAATGTATATAGCATCACAGTCACTACATATTAACTCATATACTCCTGTTTTTTGTAGATTTTAAGTTTTGTCTTTATTATTAATTAACGTTTTACTGAAATTATTTTTATTTACTAAAATTATTCATTACACAAATTAATTGTTCTACATCCCAGTTTATTCAGTTTATTACTAACTCTATTGCTAATCTTAGGCCATCGATGAATCGATCTACTCTACTCTACACTACTTTACTCTACTCTACTCTACCCTACGCTACTCTACTCTACTCTACTCTACTCTACTCTACTCGACTCTACTCGACTCTACTTGACTCTACTCAACTCTATTCGACTCTACTCGATTCTACTCCACTCTACTCAACTCTACTCAACTGTACTCAACTCTACTCAACTCTACTCAACTCAACTCACCTCACCTCAGTTCAACTCAGTTCACCTCAACTCAGTTCAACTCAACTTAGTTCAACTCAACTCAGTTCAACTCAACTCAGTTCAATTCAGTTCAACTCAACCTAGTTCAGCTCAACTCAGTTCAAAATTAGAATCTAGAGCCTGGGGTCTGGGGTCTGGAGTTCGGAGTGCGGGGTGGGGAGTCTAGATCTACAGTCTGGAGTCTGGAGGCCGGGGGGCTGGGTTCTGGGGTCTGGAGTGCGGATTGCGGAGTGGGAAGTCTAGAGTCTGGAATCTGGGGTCTGTGGTCTGGAGTCTAGAGTCTAGAGTGTAGAGTGCAGAGTGCAGTGTGTAGAGACTGATGTCTGGAGTCTGCAGTCTAGAGCCTAGAGTCTAGAGTGTAGAGTCTAGAATATGGAGGCTGGAGTCTAGTGTCTGGAGTCTAGTGTCTGGAGTCTAGTGTCTGGAGCATGGAGTCTGAAGTCTGGAGTGTGCAGTCTGGAGTCTGGAATCTGCAGTCTGGAGTCTGCAGTTTGGAATCTGGAGTCTGGAGTCCAGAGTCTAGAGTAGAGTGTAGTGCAGAGTGTAGTCTGATGTCTGGAGTCTGCAGTCTAGAGTGTAGAGTGTAGTCTGGAGTATATTGTCTAGAGTCTAGAGTATAGAGTCTGGAGTCTGGGCTATGGAGTCTGGAGCCTAGAGTCTGCTGTCTGGAGACTGGAACTTGGAGTCTGCAGTCTGAGGTCTGAAGTCTGGAGTCTAGAGTGTAGAGTGCAGAGTCTAGAGTCTGGAGTATGGCGTATATAGTGTAGAGTGTACAGTCTGAAGTCTGGAGACTAGAGTCTAGGGTCTAGAGTCTGGAATCTGGGGTATGGAGTCTGGAGTCTAGAGTCTAGGGTCTAGCGTCTTGTGTCTGGAGTCTGGGGTATGGAGTCTGGAGTAGGACGTCTGGAGTCTGAAGTCTAGAGTCTGGAGTATAGAGTCTAGAGTTTAGAGTGTAGAGTGTAGATTCTGGAGTCTGGTGTCTAGAGTCTAGACTCTTGAGTCTAGAGTATAGTCTAGAGTCTAGAGTCTGGAATCTGGGATCTGGAGTCTGGAGTATAGTCTAGCTTCTAGAGTCTGGAGGATGGAGTCTGGAGTCAGGGGTATGGGTAATGGATTCTGGAGTCTAGAGTCTGCAGTATAGAGCCTGTACTCTGGGGCCCGGAGTCTGGATTCTAGAATCTAGAGTGTAGACTGCAGAGTGCAGAGTCTAGCGTCATTTTAGAAATTTAAATAATGTCAAAGTACTCCATTCGGAAAAGAAAGGAAAGAAACTTGATCTATTAGAACAATTAGAAATAAGTAAGGCTGTTAGAAATAATAAAAATTTAATGAATGAACGACAAATTTTTACAGGCCACCATATTTTAAATAAAATAATTTAGATTTAAAAAATAAAGTAATAATCAACTTATAAAAACATATTTTATAATAGTTTTATAGTAGGTACCAAATGTGGCTATATAAGCAATGAACACAAATTTTACTTTTCAGTGTTCCCTGTACTTTTGACAAAAGCCTAAAAAGCCGAAGCACGTGTGGAGTTTCTAATAAAATATTTTTGAAACATTGAAAATCAAATTTCTTTCATATATTTAAAATATTTAATAATGTTTCACAAGGAGCCAACCGCAGAATCAGATCACTGTATCAAATTATGTGTTTAACTTTTCATTGACAGACGCCTAATTTGGTTTATTTGCAAAATATAAATGGCAACTGTTTCAATCCGGTTTTTCTCATAAATAATATGTCCTACGGGTTTCTATCAAGACATCTGTTGAACTTTTATTGTTATTTTTGAATGAGGAATACATTTTCCAAATATTCTGACGTTATTCCCGTATATTTAAAACTGATAAACAATAACATTGACGTAGTTTTCCACGAAACACCAAAACACCATATACTGCACTCAACGCGCGGTTCGCCAACCAAGTTGACATCATCTGGAGACTAATAAACAATGGAATGGTAGACACTTTCCATATAATTTTACATAAACAATCTGCTATGTTCTATTCAATGTGGGAGGTATTTTACGTTTAACAGTTATAGTACGGGCCCGAGACGATATCATTGAAAGAAACCAAAATCTACATCAATAGAACTTAATAATTATTATTTTGGGTTAGTTTCTTAGTTCCTTAACATTACATATAAACAATTTTTATGAGTAAGAATTAAATATGTCTAATAGTGAATTACAAAATTAAAAAGTGGTTATATTAAAGTTTTTCCAAATAGTAATAATACTAATGTCCCAATTAATGAAGATATTTGTGCAGGGGCTGAGTTGCATAAATTTCTATCCGCACAGGTATCACATTCGAGTAGCATGTTCATATCATTACTGTATCTTGCACTTAGCACTGAGCAAATATCGTGGTGTTGACAAGATCTGTGGACCCACCTTAAACCACTATCTGAAACATAAAAGGATAGAAGTAGTATTAAACCTATAATATTTTTTTTGCTAAATGAATTTAACCAATAGCTGACTCTTGATAAAATATAACAGTAATAAAATCGTACAAACTTGGTTATTTATCTCACACCCGCTTTGCGGCCATTTTCAACCAGTTTGAATATGAACTGTTATTGATAATAGCCATAATTCATATAAAAATGTATCTGTTAAATAATTTGTCCAAATGTTCTTCTACAAGTCTGCAAAGTAGGTATACTCTTATGCATATTATTATGGCTTTTTATTAGGAATCGTGAATAAGTTTCGGTGTGACATTGAAGTAAATCGTAAATCGCAAATCGTACCTAAATCGTAAATCGCAAATCGTAAATCGTAAATTGTAAAACGTAAATAATGCTTTCTAAAGAGTAAAGTTAATTTCGTAATAGATCTAATAGTATTTAGAATATAAATACGATTGTTTAAGAATTTTCAGTCCTGCTGTAGACAAAATACAAGCTTTATGAATAAAACTTTATACTCACGGTCTACAATATATTTGGCACATACGGAATCTGCGTAAATACATTGAGTTATTTTGTGGTGTTCATCTTCAGAGTAATAAAAATAATCGCAGTCATTGTGTACTTCTGGAACTCCTAATTGAGAACTGCATGTGTAACATTCTAGGGACATACCTGAAACAAGTTTTTATAACTTTATTTGATGAGTGGTTATACTGGTTATTATTAGAACTAACTTATAATAGGCCAATGGAACTATCCCAGTAAATTAGTCGCATGATGTTAAAATTTTTGCTTTTTTTACAATTTAAAGAGTTCAATAATTCGGAAAAACTTGGTGAGTCCCGACGTTCAAACTCGAGTCGAGTTGAAACTCGGTTTCATTGTTATAAAACTCGAGTCAAAAGTTAGGTCGAGTAAAACTCAAAAAATCGACTCGACTTTTGACTCGAGTCGCTTTTTGACTCCAGTAGATTTTTGAATCGAGTCGATTTTTGAATCGAGTCGCTTTTTGACTCGAATCGCTTTTTTACTCGAGTCAAATTTCTTTAATTTAATTGTTTATGGTTTTATTAATATTTTTAAATATTCTTTAGTGCCAGTGTGATTTGTTTATATAATATAAATATGAAAGATTATTTACATTAAGGCACTGAAGGCACTAATCTTGTAAAAGTAATAAAGATGAAAACATGTAACCATGAATGAAATCATTAATCAATTACTATATCATCGGGTCATCGGGATCGGGAATTCCCCTCCAGGTTTGTTGTTTCATGTTTGTAGGTCAGATTGTATAATTATTAATTAAAAGGTTTGTTCACAGAGCATTTTCCAACCGTTTGAAACTATCAGAAGCATGCGCACATTGTTGTAGAGATGCGCTTGTTCAATCAGAACGTTTGTTATTGCAGAGCTCTCGTAATACTCGCATCTCTATAGTCAGAAAACTCTCACAAATCGCCTCAACGTACAAACCTATAATTGTTACATACGACGTTATTACGACGTATTAGAAAATTAGAAATTAGAACTTAGAATTCCTTAAACTCAAGACTCACACGACTGCAGCAATCAAACTGGACATTCATATTCATAAAGATTTGTTTTTCGATTCAATTAGTTCGAAGTAAATAAAAAACCGTAATCGGTGTTAAATATTAAATACTGTATTTATTTAATATTTTGTGCTAAACAAGAGTTTATTAATGTTAATTTAATAAAAAAAAAATTATATTGGTTTTCTTTAAATGTCATTTTATATACAATTCTAATTAAATATTTAATTTTGTATTTGAAATGTGTTGATTTGCCGGAAAAATAGTATTTTACCTGGGTCCATTTATTATTTTGTGTTTCAATTATTATGATTTATGTTTATCCTTTCGATTTTTCAAACTTATGTTGGAATTAGATGGTAGTGTTTTAAATGCTGAAAGATTACCAAAAGAAAAAACTAAATACAATTTAAAAAATTACCGTTTAGCAAATCACTGAATCATCTCCAACTTCTTTATAGTTCGCCTCGAGTTTAATTTCGACTCTGCCCTGACTCTAGACTCTAGTCAAACTCAACTCGATTTAAAACTTAAATCATATTAACTCACTGATTCGAGTAGCAATAACTCGACTCGAGTAACAACTTTACTCGAATTGCAACTCGACTCGATTTAAAACTTGAATCATAGTAACTCACTGATTCGAATATCAATAACTCGACTCGAGTAACAACCTTATTCGAATTGCAACTGGACTCGAGTTAAAACTTGATTCGAGTAGCAATAACCCGAGTCGAGTAACAACTTTACTCGAATTGCAATTCGACTCGAGTTAAAACTTGATTCGAGTAGCAATAACTCGACTCGAGTAACAACTTTACTCGAATTGAACAGCCATATGACTCGAGTCACTCGAATCGGATTTTGACTCGAGTCACTCGAGTATTTTCACACTCGAGTCCCATCACTAGTTCAAATAGTCTCGAATAAGTACATACAAAATGGGAGAAATGTAGAAATTTGTAGAACTAAAACGCTATAAGTGATTTGGTGTTGAGATGCAATAAAAAATATAAAGGTTAATACAATGCTATGTGCGTTATAAAAAAAGGCATTGTAAATATTGAAGTAAAACCATACAAGGTCTTAAATAATTTTGCAATGTTTATAATAAATGTCAATAAAAAATTATGAAGGGCATCATATTATAATGTAAAAATATTGTACATTAATGTATTAACTGTATTGTAGGTGAATTTCTTGTCTAATGAAAAAAGTAGAAAAAAAAGATATGGCGGTGTTTTTTAATTATGTCAAAGATATATTATTTTTCTTAGTATCCCTCAAATAGAAAGATTTTTTTAAACTCGAAACAACAGTGGCCATATATGACCTATCTTCTCTTAGAATTGTCATTTTGTGGAAAGTCATTGGCGTCGAAACGAGGTTTCGGTGGTATATTACCGCCCCAAACTTCTACGCCAATAGATGGGAACAAATATGTTTTGTAAATTATTATTCTTTTCTTAATTATCTGCAATAAGGTATTTCTGATAAACGAGTATTTGCTATTGAAATCCGGTTTGAATTGTAAAGAAATACCCTGTCTCCGGACAACTGAAACAGTTTCTGAAAACTAAAAAAAATTACTTATTATTGTAACTAAATTATGTTGTATTTTCCAACGTAAAGCCCAATATTTAATTAAAATATAGACTACATATTTGTAACTATGAAGATATTACTATTATTATTTAAAATAAACAGAAGAAATAAAGAAAGGATCGAATATGGAATATGGAATTTATTTCCAATACCTCAAACTTCTTGAAAGTTTATATAATGTAAACAATTTGAATGGCAATATCTGACAAAAAGTATTTACGTATTATAAATACTATTATTAAACTATAATAGAGGCAAATTGAAATTGTTACTATTTTTATAAAGTTAAGAAAATATACATTTGATATTGGAACATATTTTTCGAAAATAAGTTTATGATCATTCAGTACTACCTCTGTTGCTTTTATTCAAGTAATAAATATATATTTTTGTATGAGTATATGTATATTTAAATTTATACTTACATGTTTGAAACAACGGAATTAAAATTAATAAATAACAAATTTTTCTTCCACGCATACTGACTGACATTTTATAAATAACAGTTTTTTAAGAAATTGGCAATAATTTTAAGCTTTATCATATTCAAGGTTTTTAAACAAAATGTTTAAAGCAAATTTACTTTACATTTAATAATGAGCTGTTTACGTATAGGTCATATAAACTAATTCATGGTTCCCATTATAAATTAATGAATATTTTGGTACAAATATTTACATTTCTTTCACTTAGACATATGTACGTACATAGTTGGGATCCAAGACTTCAAAATCGATAGGTAACTGGTAATTATCAGACTATATTTTTCAATTAAAAGGTATAGCCCTATAAGCTATGGGTATCACTAACGTAGTTTTCCACGAAACACCAAAACACCATATACTGCACTCGACGCGCGTTTCGCCAACCAAGTTAGCATCATCTGGATATAATTAAAACTAACCATATGCTAACAATGTACCTATCTTATTTGTACCTAAATTATTGCTACGATTTGGTGAACCGTGGTATTTGGGATTGGCCCTCTGTCACTATTCATATTATTTTTACACTTTGTGATTCCCAAGTGTTCAGATGCATCCAATTACCTAGTATTTGTTACATTTCTAATTAATATTAAATTGCTAACACATCTTATGGTTGTTCTCAAACGCATGTTGGGCAACACTAGACTTATACGTTCTACCATTTGAGATTGGCCATATACTCTTTGAATCTAGTTTGAGTTGATCGTCTAGTTTGTCCAACATACTTTTGATTACAGTCCTTACAGCTAATGTCGTAAATCCCCGACTTTTCGTTTGCTTCAATTTTGTCTATTGGATTGCCTAAAAGTTCTTGTAGTTTATTTACTAATGAATGAACCACAGTCATACCAATATTACGCACGGAAAAATATCTAAACTATTTTTAAGACTACTATTCTTAAATTAAGACATTATTGTACTCATATATCCGCAACAATAGATATTTTTCCATCAAGGAAAACGTTATTCTTAAAAATCATTATCTTAGTCTCCTTCTTTTAATGATAACTAATTATTAACTTTAGAATAATGGTTCTACTTCAGCTAAGAGGAACTTTCGAACACACTGGCCAACAAAATAAATTTTTTGTCGTGGTGCCTGGAAAATACGAACTGATTTAGGGTATTTCTGATGTGCTGGTTCCAAAAATAACTCGCTTTTTTCCCTAGCAGCTCTAGTTTTTGAGATACACCATGGTGAAATTTATTACTTATACGAATAATAATATCAAAATCAAAATAACTAAATATTTAGGAGAACAAAATTGTATGTTCTTATCTGAAATTAGAATGTAATTATTAGTCTTTTTATAATTCGCGGTATTCCCATTACTGTACAAATCTACCTGCCTAACCGGAAACAACCCCAGTCCCCACCCTATTTCATTTGCCTGTAACATATGGTTTCCCGTATCTCTGATTATATCCCACGGTTCAGATATTGTGCTTTCGTGTGATAACTGTGTACTAATTTGCTCTAAATTATTGCGTGAATATTAAAAATTCGAATTACAACAATGGCTTCTACAAGCAGACGGAATTGTGTGAACCACCCAGACGTTTTTTGTTATATTTGTGGCGAGTATTCTTTCAAGGGAAGTAGAAAACCCATATCTGACTCTATAAAAAGGAGCATATTTAGCGTATTTTGGCGTCCAGTTAGGAGACCAGGATAAATCATGGGCACCACATTTAAAGTGGATACACAAAATATCCTTGTTTTTTATGCTTGTGGGAGAGCAGAGCTAAGGCCCAGCACTGGATTACCAGAAATTGGCCTTTAAGAAATGCTTTAGTTCAAGGAGAACACAACATTCTTAACGAACCGTTGGTTGACAGAAACAAAATCATCTTGCCACCATTACATATCAAGCTGGGTCTTATGAAGCAATTTGTTAAGGCTTTGCCTCGAGATCGACCTTGTTTTGAGTATTTGACACTTAAATTTCCAAGGCTTAGTAGAGAAAAAGTGAAGGCAGGAATTTTTGATGGTCCTCAGATAAGGCAACTTATAAAGGACCCGCATTTCACGACATCAATGAACGAGCTTGAATCTAATGCCTGGTGCTCTTTTGTTAAAATAATTAAAAATTTTCTTGGAAAACATAAAGCAGAGAATTACGTCGAATTAGTAGAACAGATGCTTTCTAACTTTCACACACTCGGATGTAACATGAGCATAAGATCCATTACCTTCACAGCCACTTGGACCATTTTCCAGAAAATTTAGGTGCTGGTAGTGAAGAACAGGGGGAAAGATTTCACCAAGACATCCGCATTATGGAAGAAAGGTACCAAGGAAGATGGGATACCCACATGATGGCCGATTACTGCTGGAATCTTCAGCGGGACTGTTCTGGTAAACCTCACGCAAGGAAATCTTATAAAAAGAAATTTTTAAGTGATGATTGAAAGTTGCATATGTATATTTTTTTTCTGTTAAATAAATACCTTCTACCCACTTTTTCTGTGTTTCAGTTGAAAGTTGTAATCAAATAGTAATATTTTAAAACTTATATAACAAAACATTATATCTAATTTTAGTGAATTGTTCCTACATAGGGCAGAAAATTGTAAATTTCGAAACGTAGATCTGATAGAACAAATCTGACGGCATTTTTGGATTAGGCACCCCAAAATTACTTAGTTAAATTTAACAAATCCCAGGCACCAAAATGTGTGTTGGCCAGTGAATCAATACTAAATTATACTCAATCTAAGATTTCATTTATT